>APFE030586269.1:0-12593 GCA_000404065.3 Pinus taeda
ATATAAAGTCTAATACTACAGTGCATGCATTACTAATTACTGTAAAGTAAAGTACTGTAGTGACAATAGATAAAGATAAGGGTTACAGGCCGTGAAACTACACAAATATTTTTGACAAAAATTATAAAGATACATACCCATAGTTCCACTCTGCACAAGCATAGGGTGCTATTCGAAGATGAACATAAAGGCCTGTTTCTTGTATTATCTTCAAAAACCTCACCAGGTCAAATTTTCCTTCAAAATGATACTACAATTAAATTGTATGCTACACTAAATTCATCAACAATTCAGAGTTCAATTTGCAGTCATACATACATTTCAAGATTGTTAAAATATTTTAAATCCTTATTACCTTACATTGCTCTCGGAGCTTATGTGCTAAGAGAGATGCAACCGAGAAGTCTTGTACTTCTAGTTTTTTTGCATCTAGTCTTTTCAATTTGATTCCTAGTATGGCGCGCAACCAAACAGGGAAACCCCTGCAAGATCGCAACACTTCAATGAGAGATAAATTTTTAACAAGTGCATAAATAAATACATATACTGTCTGATTTGAAATGGAACTGAAATACTTCAAGTTCAGATATGAAATTGATGTACGCGACAATATCCATCATATATTTGAAGAATATTTAAATACCCGAGGCATCTGCACAATCACTTTGTGAGGAAAGAGTTTAGACAAAAGCTTCATTTCCATTGGAGCTTCTTTGTTTTGTTCATGTAACCTCCCAATGTTATCCTGCATCTTTCCAAAATTTAGCACGTCATCCATATAAGATAATAATAAGAAGATAGAGGTTCAATTGTTTAAATTTTGGATTCAAATTTCAGAAGAATACTGTAAAAATCAAATCAAAATCAAAATTAGTCCTAAATTTAAAGACATCGAATTAGGAATCTGTATCAACACTAGAACAATAAGATGGCCATACACACTGTATAGTTAAACAATCCTGAGTATGAATTAATTTTATTACATGGAGTTGTAGAATGTTTTCTCATGTGATATTTGATCTTATCCTATGTAACAATGGAATATAACTTGGTACATTTTTTGCAGAACAGAGATTTTGTATTGTGTTGAGAAAGCTCAAAGCTCAAGAGAAGCTTCATGCTTAAATAGACACACACCTTTCATAATCGCTTAGGATATCTGCACTGGCTACTTACAAATTCTCAATCAATGTGCTATATCTACTCATAATTTCGCTCATATCAATCTTGGTGACCAGTGCCCCCTCCAATTAATCCTCTCCTTAAAGATCCAAGGTTACTCAAAGCATGGAAGTAGGAAATAAACAACATATCCCATTAGTCTACATTTATGTACCCTACATAGAAAATAGGCCATAACCATAACAAACGCCAAATTTTGTATCTACTTCATTCAGAATAAGACACGAATTTATAGAGTCATGGTACCGATTTGAAGCACAAGTGTCATCATGGGAGCATGGAATGCATTATAACTTTTAATGTATCAAGTGTATCACTGCAAAAATTGCATGATTTAGAGTCTAATGTTTCTATTCACTAAGTAGGACAAAAAGAAGGGAGTGGATCAAAGCAACAAGGGACAAAGGAACCTTCAACATATTGTAGACCACAAAGTGGTGAGACCCTGTTTGTCCCTTAAACTTACCCCTAGGATGTCAATCAATATCATTAACACCAGTTCTATGGGGCCAAACCAAGCCTCTAACTGCACATCGTCATAGTGATGGACAAATCAATCCCAGACAGACCTTGAGTAGGGCACCTCAAACCCATTAGACTACATCCCAATTTCAAAAAGTAGCTTAAGTTCTATAGAGGCCTCTTTCCTTCAACCTTGGATGTTAGGAGAGAGGCTCCCTCACTCTTCTGCTCCCCACAAGATCATATAATCAGATCCCAGTATGGTGCCCAATAACTTTGACAACTAGCAAGCACCCTAGGCACCCCCTTTGACCTTAGTCATGAAGATCAAGAGACTAACAAATTGCCTCATTTTCTTGAGTAGCACTAAGATATTGAATCGAAAACACACTCCTATATTTATTACATTACCTGTGGATTTTTTTTTAGTTAGACCTGGTGATTAGCTCAAACAAACACTTATGAAGGCTGCACTTTTTCCTTTTCCTTTTACTTTTGCACTCACACATTGTATTCACACTAGATGTATATTTTATTTCCATTAACCTACTTACATGGTCTTATCTGATTAATATGAAAGTTTACAATATCCATGTACTGCAATATGAGCGTAGACATGCTTATTGAAAAGAGGTGGTCACTACTTTTGCAAATCATGCACCAAAGGATATAGCACCAATTTTTTGAAAATTGAAGATTGTAGTATTTTTTTCTGAGAGGGCGAACATTAAGGTATGATTACGTCATATTAGAGATAGTTTGAGAGATCTCGAGGTCTCAATTGTGTCAAATTGTTGGATAAATATTAATCATGGACTTGCCATTAATATATTATTTTTCTGGCCCAAAAAGGATGCTGATATTGAAATGTTATGGATAACATTTTAACATAAAGGATTGTTCAAATTTGATGGGCCTCTCTAAAGAGGCAATAGAGTAAAATTTGGTGCAGATTGTAACAAACAATGTTTCAAATAGGAAGATGAATCATTCCCATATAATTTTTAAACTCCCTGTCCATTGTGTCAACCTCTTAGTGAATTTTACTGAGAGGTAAAGGTGAAAGAAATCTGTTTATGTCATCTTTGAATGATGATCATAAAGATGTTTTGGAGTATGAAAAGCTTTTGGCAAGTGGAGATCCTAATTTTGAGACTTGTTGGCCTGAACATAAATGGGATGTTATTACCACTGGAAATGTGCCCTTCAGAGCACTCTGAGAAGTGAGTGTAAGAGACACACAAAAAATGACATCTTAATTCATTGAGTTGCATTATGAAGAAGATGAGTAAAACAGGGAAAGATTCATAAATATGAAACTCATTTCTTACTCAATATGAACAGTGTAAATGTGTACAGAGGTGCCTTTATCAAGAATCCCAGCACAATGGAAAGTGTTCTTCATGACGTTAATTGGTGAATTCATGATCAAGGGTAGCATAGTCATGAACGGATACTTCAAAAATGCTGAAGCTACAGCCAAAGAATTTGAAAATGGATTGTGGGAGTTACATGGATTTCAGCAGCGTTTGAATTTGTCTTCATCTCTGCCGGTAAACTTGTCCTGATCAATAGCATTCAATGTACATTGTTGCATTGCAAATGAATCCTCCAACTGCGTCTTCACAAAGCCTTACACAGAAGAAAGGAAATGACAGTCAGCCATATGACGTCGTCCATGAAGAAAACAAAAGATTTTAAGTTAATTGCAATCATGAGGGAAAGGAATTATTGTTCACCCATCCAACTAGATTTTAATATCTGAATCAGTTACATTGTTGATGCAAATGTAGATCTAATAGTTCTCTGTTCTATGAAGCATGATTATAAAAATCACTCGCCAGATGCATAACATGAATGAAAATTCTTTGTACTATGGAGTTGTAAGCTGACATAAGAAACAATTATCTGTGCTATGAAGCTATAAGGTGGGATAAGAAAGATCTCAAGTTGATTCATTGTATTGATTGTAAGCTCAACGATTGCAGAGAATATATTATTCAGAAATGGCAAGGAATAAGCTAGCTATGATACTTACTTAGAACCAGCAGCAACAGACAACTCCTTTCAAGATCAATACAATATTCAGCTACTTTTTGATTCGAGAAATTTTTACTTCCAAAATGTTGCAAGATGCATAATGTTCACCACTAACAATCTATAAAGATAAAGGGAGGAAGTAATGAGAATATATATAATATATATATTATATATATATATATATATATATATATATATATATATTTATATATATATATATATATATATATAAATATATATATTAGATTATATAATAGATTATATATATAGATATATAAAGTCTAATACTACAGTGCATGTAGTACTAATTACTGTAAAGTAAAGTACTGTAGTGACAATAGATAAAGACAAGGGTTACAGGCCGTGAAACTCCACAAATATTTTTGACAAAAATTATAAAGATACATACCCATAGTTCCACTCTGCACAAGCAGAGGGTGCTATTCGAAGATGAGCATAAAGGCCTGCTTCTTGTATTGTCTTCAAAAACCTCACCAGGTCAAATTTTCCTTCAAAATTATACTGCAATTAAATTGTATGCCACAATAAATTCATCAACAATTCAGAGTTCAATTTGAAGTCATACATGCATTTCAAGATTGTTAAAATATTTTAAATGCTTATTCCCTGACATTTCTCTGGGAGCTTATATGCTAAGAGAGATGCGATCAAGAAGTCCTGTACTTCTAGTTTTTTTGAATATAGTCTTTTCAATTTGATTCCTGGTATGGCGTGCAACCAAATAGGGAAATCCCTACAAGATCGCAACACTTCAATGAGAGATAAATTTTTGACAAGTGTAGAAATAAATACATATACTGTCCGATTTGAAATGGAACTGAAATACTTGAAGTTCAGATCGGAGAGGATATAATCAAAGATCAACAACATTTATTGGACCAAACCGGTGTTTAATGATTGCCATAAAACAAAAAGCCTAGCACTTCAATGTTGCAAGATGCATAATGTTCAACACTTACAATCTATAAAGAGATAGAGGAAGTAATGAGAATATATATAAAGTCTAATACTACAGTGCATGCAATACTAATTATTGTAAAGTAAAGTACTGTAGTGACAATAGATAAAGAAAAAGGTTACAGGCCATGAAACTCCATACATATTTTTGATAAATTCCCCCCCTTTGTTAGGTCTTACAAAATAATGAATTAAACATGTCTACCTTCAATACAGATATCATCAAAAATTTAGAGTTCAATTCGAAGTCATACATACATTTCAAGATTACTAAAATATTTTAAATGCTTATTACCTGACGTTGCTCTGGCTCATGCCCATTCCAAGAGACATATGTCTGAATAACATCTATTGCTCCATCTTTAGACTTGGCAATAAGATCAAGCCACATCTGTTTAATAACATGCAAAAAATTTAATCAAATTGTACTGTTAACAATAAACAAAAACATAGCTAAAATAATACCAAATGCAATACAAACCTCCGTGGTGCTTCGGGGGCAATGTATGGACCCAGAAATTTATAACGTGCGTTGTCCATTGATTAGCAAAGCTCTCCCATCATAGCTAGTTATCACTAGATTTTGTATAGCATTATGTCATAATTCGATATTCAAACAGCATAAATTCATTTTAAAGTTCACATAGTTTGTTGATATCTATAAAGTTTACCTGGTATGCTAACATATCTCTCCTGAGTAGTTTGGAGTAAATTTAATAGATGGAAGTGCCATAGTACAGCAAATTAAATAAATTATTAATACTTAATAGATCTATCCTAGGTTTGGATTATTTAGATTTAGCTATTAAAGTAGATATTAATACTTGATGTATTTAGCTAGCTATTAAACCAGCTATTAATACTTGATATATTTAGCTACTAAACCAGCTATTGATACTCGGGACATCTATGCATCTTGATTTTCTAGTATTTAGCTTTTTCAAATGTACAACACAATTTTGGTTTGAAATAACTTAGCTTAATACAGTGCAAAAGTACAACAACCTCACTATGACTAAAATTTGAAGCGACAAAAAAAATTTTAAATCTTCTCTTCTCGGTTTGAAGTGGCAATGAAATCCAAAATATTGAAAGTACATTTTCTTGGTAAATGAGTGGAAATTGCAAGTTAAATAGTTCTATTACAATAACACCATAATATGAAGAAACATATTCATATCACTTTTGCATTTGTTGTGTATGTGAAGGCAGTCAATCACATTGAACAAGCTATTGGATTCCAATAGTTGCCATGTTCCTAGATTTTGTGATCTGTATAACAAATAGTTAGTTATAATAAAATGATAACATTGTGAATAAAACAGAGGACATATTTGAAAGAAAAGATGTTAAGGCATATGTTGATGTACCTACCATTTGTTAGCTGACATGTAATAGTTCACTATCTTCATTGAGTGTGAACTTGCTATGAATTTTGAAGTCACATAACATGTATACAATGGTAGCTTTCCGTTCTAAATATGCCTCATATGACATTGGTTTTAAATCAGGAAGTAAGTCATGTAGTAAGGGCTGCCTGATAATGCAATGCACAATGTTATTTGTAATAGATTCTATTACAACATTTATACAATGCTTGTAGATGAAAGGGCAATTATTATTGCATTGTAAACAATAGATTGTCCCATTGGCTATTAGTATGGATGAATTGATTGGAGAGTTACAAATAGCACAAACAGGTTCGAAAGGAGTTGAATATGGATTTTCTACCATCAGAATACCTTCAACCTGTTTATAAAATATTCAAATGTTAATCTAATTATTACATAGGAAATCCAAAGCTAGTAAATGAATCATTATTGTTATACTTACAACATCGGTAGATGTAGTTAGTTTTCTGAGATTGTTTACTGCATCTGTGTTAAGTTCATTCATGAACGTTGACTTTGATGCTCTGAATATTTTTCCTTTTGTGTCTGCCTTTTTTGTTATATTTTTGAAAAGGATCAGGGGGAACTCTCCTTTTTGCAGTTGTTCTTCCATTGAAATAAAAAATTGTTTATAGGTGTCAAACAATTGCAACTGCAAGAGAAAAATTACAATAATTATATAATGAAGTAATGCATGTCATCTGTTGAAAATTATGAATAAGTAATATGCAAATACAGTGTTCGTATGTGTTGAAAAATTGCAAGTGCAAGAGACAAATGAAAATAATTATATATTGAAGTGATGCATGTTATCTATTGAAAATTAGGAATAAGTAATATGCAAATGCATATGGTTGCATTGTCATTTTCAGAATCTCCATCTTTGATATGGAGTATGTAATGCAATCCAACCCGTTTGGCAAGTGTAACGACAGCAGCGATTGTACCAATTGGGCACATTTCTTTTTTGTTTGCAAATTGCCTAATGGTTGTATTGGGAATGAAGCAATATTCTTTGCAAACCTCAGGTACATTTTCTATGATACTTGATTCATTAAGTGAAATTATTTTTTCACAGTCACCGCGATCATAAACAGTTTTAGGCAATATTCTGAAATTTGTAATTGATATGTTGTTGCCTTGCAAAATTTTTTGTTCATGTCGCTTAACTAAATGTGCAGGCACAGTTAATGTTATAGTCATCATTCCTTGAGCATATGTCAACTTGCATCGTAATATTTGACGTGATTTGTTTGCTTTATCAAGGAATGCGCTATACACAACCATTATGTCTCCAACAAATAGTTGTCCAATTCTACGACTATTGAGATCTTCAATTGATACTTTAATTGGGAGTATCTATTTTTTCCTATAAAAATTGCTTATTTAGATACTGCTATAAACATTTCTACAATGCTATGTTTTTCCTAAAAATTGTAGAAGTATAAATAGATTACAATGTTGTATTTCATATGCATACCTTTTTGATGTATCATTTTGTACATTTGTTGAATCAAGTTTTGTTGTGATTGTTTCACTTGGACTAAAAAAAATAATTGCACATTTCAATATGATGTGGATATTATCACATGTATTTTGCATAAGCAATCAATAAAAAAATTATGATATCTAACCTATACTTGTATTGTTGCTGCATTGTGTGGGGGGACTTACTACTAGTGCTTTCTCCACTCGTCCAACATTTTCTAATTTATATACATTTAAATATACATATGTAAAAACAGAATGCATATATAATAAACATTAATATTCTAAATACAAATTAGCATAGTTGCATAGTTGTCATAGACATACCTTTTCAAAACAAGCGGTTGGCTTGCCTTTTCTATTTGGGTTATGCCCTCTATCTCTTCAATTGTTTCTTTTCCTTTTTCAAGATTTATGCTATGTTATAGAATAGTATCATATATTTAGTTCAATTTAAAAGAGCATATAAAAGTAAAAAGTGAACAAGAACATAAAAACCATAGAAAAGGAAAAGCAAGAAGAATATACTCTCTTCATTCATGTTCCATGTTGTTGTTCTTTTTTTCTTGTTTGTTTTGTTCAATTGAAAAAGGTTTTACTAGTACAATCTGCATTCATAAATATATGAGGTCATATCTTAAAATTTACGATAGGATGCTTGTGTTGCTTAATTGAAAAGGGTTTCATTGGCACAATTTGCATTGACGATATATGAGGTCATATATGTAAATGTACAATAGAATGCATAATATGTATGGTGTTATTATTTGGTTTAGTACAAAGAGAATATGCTAATATGCTTTAGAAAAAAAGAAGGGGTAAAAACAATGAGGTATTGCAAAAGTATCAAAATTTGCAATTTTGTAAAGTGTTTCATGTCTATATCATAGCTGAAGGACAAGAGATATTGTATCATGATCAGACCAATATGTATCTAATATGAGAATTCTATATTTTATATTAGCTAGATTTTCCCAAACATGGTCAATGAATGATTTATGCATGCTATTAGTTTTGTCAATAAGGAAATGAAGATTGTAGTTTTCCATGTAGTTTTCTAGCTGCTTTGTTTTTTGATTGCAATGCATCATATAAATATTGAAGTCCCCCAATATAATTATGATATTGTTTAGATCTAAATGGCATAAAGCTTTTGCAATGAAATTCAAAATATTGTTTACATTTGCATGTGGCGATGAATATATATTGAGTACTGTAATTTGTAATCCGTGAACTTTTATTTTTGCGAGCAATGCCTCTACAAGTTGCTCTTAAAAATGGGTATGTTCAAGGATAATGATATTTTTTTAATCAGTATCATTACTCCATGCTTAATGCAACTTGAGATGCAATTGAAATTTCTGAAGTACTCATTTTGCATACACAATGACATATGTGTTTCTTGTAAGCATAAGATATGTTGTGTCATAATCATTACATATGTCATTAAGATGTGCATGAAGATTACGAGTGTTCAATGAAAGAATAAAGATGGATCGCAATGATTGTATTGATGAATAGTCATATTCTAATTGCCATTTTGCAGTGGTTTGCAAACGTTGCATTTCACAATTTACTTTTTTCTTAACCTTAAAATTATTGCCTTTAAGAGCATTAAGCCAATACAATGATTCTATGTTTCTGACATGTGATAGCGCTGTGTATACTAGGCCATGCACTTGCACTCTAGTAGGGTCGAATGCAACCCTATCCAAGGTTAAGCCTTGTGATCTATGTATTGTGCGTGCACATGCAAGTTGAATTGGAAATTGTTTCCATATTTTCAAATGAGCCATATTTGGTGTGATAGGCATTGCTTTTGATATTCACATTATTGGTTTCCAATTATGTGCTATGTCTGAAGTATAAAAATGAGCTAGTTTTCTAGATTGTCAATGACCAATATTAGGGTCATGGAACTTAATCCATAGAACATCGACCTTATCTATATGGGTATATCATTTAACTATTCCATATACACCATTTACTAGCCCATCTGGTGCATCATAATTGCAAGCATACATTTCAACTAACATATTCAACTTTATCACAAGTTGTGAAGGCAAAATAGATGTATGTTGATGTGTTGGAAAATTGCTGTTATTCTACTCATTTGCATCAATTGCATTAATTAAAATTTCATTGACAGGCATGAGCATTAACATTTTCTTGTTATGCATTGCAACATCCTTGTTTTTGTAAAATAAATAGGGAAATGTTTGGTATAGGGCGCATGCAACTTGTATTCATATATGTTATATCATCAGATGTTTGACAATTTGTTCGCATTTTATTTAAAACTGATATGAATCTCTCATTTATTTGTCGCATAGTCATATGCAATTGGAAGCACTTGACATTATCCTTCCAGAAATCATGTGTTATTTTTTGATTGTTGATTCTTGGTTGTTCAAAAATAAGAGTCTTGAATAGGTTGCGCTTGATAGAAATCACCACAAAATATGAAGTCAATGTTTCCAAAGTATTTGGTTTGGACATGTTTTATGTTTCTGAATCTACTGTCAATAGAATATAAGAACCGACTACCAATCATAGAGGCCTCATCTATGAAAGCTAGCTGCAATTCTTGATATAACTTTGATAAGTTGTCCAATACTTCTTTGCTAAGTGGCAACAGTTAAGACTTGTTAAAAGGCATTAGCAATGTAGAATGGATTGTTGATCCACCTGCATTATATGCTGCTTTTCCTATATATGCTAATATTAGACCTTTTGGTTTCATAGGATCAGTTGTGTTCTGTGAATCATAAATTCGTATAAGCATTTGGAAAATTGCTTATGCTCTGAGTGTTTTTCCTGCGCCTGCTCCACTTGTAATAAATAGGTAAATTGTTTCCTTGGTTTTTTTTTTTTTAATTGCAATGTCTTGTACAATTGCTTGTTTCTCTTTGTTAAACATTCTTCTGAGTTTGTAATACTCATTGTTCTCCATTAAAAATGGATGAGTAGTTATTTGAAATCCAAGATTGATTTTTTTCTTCAATTCAAACTATTTTGGAAATTGCAAGTCCGATTGCAAATCATATTCCTCATAAAGGGAACTGTTCTCTTGGTTTCACATATTTATTTGGTTAGTATTCAAAGAACTAATTTGTTCATTTGTTGCAGCCTCTAAATCACCCCATGTTGGATTGATGTTATATGTAAATTTAGCTTCATTGGCTTGAACTTTTTTTTCATGTAATGTATATACAAATAGACATGTATGCAATTCTTGTTTCATTGTATTTTCACAATTTTTAAATGGCATATATAATAATAATTTCTCTCTACAAAAGTTTTCAATATCATTGTATTTGTTATATTTGACAAATCGTATAACATTTGGTTTTTTCCTTTTAGATATGTGTGTGCCATCTTTCTTGTAATTTGATACAAATTCTGCAAGGCAGATTTTGCTAATGGAACTTGGGCATCCAATGTAGTAGTCAATAATGGAATGACACATCACATCCTCTTAATCATCAGGTTCTTGTTTCAAGAGAATAGGCGGTTTAAGCATAAATGTGTGTTCATCAACTAGAGATGTGTTTATGAATATACATTCCCTTGAACTACAACTCAATGGCAATGAAAGTGTTATATGCACTGCTTGTTGAGCTGACATTTTTTGGAGATTGAGTAATGTATTTCCGAGTTTACGAATCATTTGCATAGCATCAATTTCATTTTTCTCATGCTCTTTGCGTATTCTTCTAAATTCATTTGTCATAGACTTGTCAATTTTGGTCATATATGAACTACAATATGATGCTACGGCATGTGCATTTAGCACAATTTGTGCATCTGTATTTGCATTCCATAGAGTAGGCATAGCCTTTGCAAAACTGTTATTCCAAATGAGAGAAGGTTTTCGTTTCAGGAAAATTGTTGTTTGCTTTATTGTATGTTGTAATAGTTGTATGTACTCACTTTCTATTAGTCCTATTTCTAGCAGGAAATTGTCATGGGTTATTGAATCATTGTAGTTTGTTTGCTCCAGGAATGCCAAAAGTGATATTGATTTCTCTGCAAGTTTTTTATTTTTTACACTGGTTGGCTCAATGATCGTTGTTGATTTCATTGGTGGCATGGCGAAATTGTATCTACAGTTTGAATTTTTTCACTTCTTACAGCTTCTTGTATGGTGATGTCTATGCAATTTAGCAACATCTGGCTCCAAATGATCTGTATCACAAGTTATGTAATTGTCAAGAAACTTCTCAATTTCTGAATTGCTTTGTTTTCCATATATTGGAGCATTTTCTATCCATAACAGTGCATGTTCATGTTCAGTTCCTCTATTTTGAAATTCTATTACGAAATAGTAATCAGATATTTTTCCAAAGAATGTAGTATCTTGACATATCATTCACTTTACAACATTAATTTTATGTCTATAGTACTGGCTACATGTGACTGGATATTTTCTTATAAGGTATTCAATGTCATCATCTTCTAATATATCAGTATCATTTTTACTTGCTTTATTTCTAAACAATGTGACCAGTGTATCTACTAATGGTTTCCATCGATGTTCTGCACTTGTAAATGTCACAAAGAAAGTTGGAGGTCCCAATTGTCGTATCATTGCAAATATGTTTTTCTTAATTTGTTCCAAATTATCAGAAGATATGTGAATGTTTCTGAAATCTATGTATCCAATATCAAATTTCAATAACTTTTCCAAATTTGCTCGATACTTGACATCTTTTGCTAATATTTTTCTCCCTTTTAGTTGTCCTTTTCTTATTCGTACCCATATGCAAGAAAGCACTTTATCAATGATTATTCGCATTGTCTTGAAAAAAAAAATTGTTGTATGATATGAGAAGTCTGCACTTGCTTGTAACAATTCCCATTGTACAATTTTTTGGTAGCTAAACCTATTTATGATGTCATCATCACGCGCATCACCATAGAATAATGTTGGAAAGTTCATTTCTTCTACATATTTGTCCTTGAAAATCCCCAGTGGTCGTTGTCCTTCAGCAGATGCCAGTTCAATAATCTTGTCTTGCAAATCGTAGATGCGTTGTGACTCTATTAATC
>APFE030586278.1:0-10660 GCA_000404065.3 Pinus taeda
CGTTCACCAATTAGACTTTGGGATATTATGTTTTGGAGCATATATTCATAGTCAACACAAATGTATGAGCAAAATTAATGGCCACTCATTTGAAATTATTAGTAATTCTTATAAATTGAATAAATTAAGATTAATTGGAACTAGGAGAATGAGGTGTTTTTGCATTTAAATTGAATTAACTAAATGTATGAATTATGTGTCTAAATTAAAATGAGTATGGAAATTTTAAAGACGGAAAATTTTCTTCAAATTGAACATGGAAAATTTGAAGGATGGAAAAAATTTCCAAGTTTAAAAATGTTAGAAAATCTTATTAATCCTCAATATTAAGCTAAAAAATGTTTAGCAATATTTTTGTAGGAATACTAAAATTTTTAATTATTTTATAGTCTATAAATTAGTATAACATTTAGGGGAACCATTTTTAGAATAAACGGAAATTGGCAAGTCTTTTTTTTTAGAAAACCATGGAAAATTAGCTCACTTGGAAACATTGGCCCCTATATATTTCCTTGAAAAACAAAAAAAAATCATCTGCCTTTAATGTCAATATTACAATAATAAAAAAATCACTTGAATACATTAAAAATATATCATAGATTCATCTTAACCTAGTCCAAAATTATATCATAGATTTATCTTAACTTAGTCCAAAATTATCACAAATATATTATTAGGCATTAAGCTAATTCTATAATATAACAAATATTCATATAAAAAAAAAATCACAAAATTAAAAAAGCCTCTGTAATTTTTTTAAATAATTAATTTATAACCAATATTTAATAAAACTAAAATTAAACAAAACATTTACTCTCATTTACATATTTTTATTTTAACTTATATTTTTTATTAATTATATATATTAATAACATAGAAATATATTTTAATTAAGTATTTGTAACATTCCATTAAAAAAAATTCACGTAAAATTTGGAACAAATCTTTATAAATATAAACCTTTTTATTTTTTAAATCTAATATCTCTTTAGTCCAACTTTTTCTAATTTCCTATCTAGGTATATCAATCTTATAATTGTGTGCTTTTAGACCACTAGTACATATAAAAGGAATAAGGAATAATGTTTGCACAACACATGTATATCCTATTTATTTTTACAATTTTATTTATCTTTACCATTTGTAATTTTGAAAAATACATTTTGCTGGCAAAAGGTTTAATTATTCATGTTAAAGTTATTAATAAATGGTTATTTTTATTTAAATTATAGTTTTTTTAGAAAACCAATCAAATTTTTCATTTTTTTTCCTTGTCCATAAATAAAGAAACTAACAGTAAATTGACCTCTTTCTTATTTATCCAATTTTAAAATACTCCTTGAACCAAAATAATAATAAATAAATTAGAAATTAAGAGTAAATATGATGAATGATGAGTCAAGAGTATGTCGTAAAACTGCTCCTGTTTGAGTAAGAACTGGTCTTCTTCGGACGTAAGGAAAGAGGTTAACTGCTTTTGTTTGAGTAAGAACTCGTTTTCATTGGACGTAAGGGAAGAGGTTAATGACCCCAGACTCAGAGGCATCTAGCAGGGGTGAAAGCCTACCCCCAACGAGTTATTTTAGGTGGCGTGGTTTTCCTTAAAGGTTTTCCTTAAATAACTGTGATGACTCATGAGTCCTTTGAGAATTGCAGCCAGACATAGCTATCCTGGCTTTTGATTTGACAACTAAATTATGATAAATTTTTCCACCTTGTATAAACTTGTATTATTTATAAAACTATATTATAATAAATACATATACCATTTATCTTGATTTTTTAAAATAGATTAAGATAGAAATAACCTGACACGTCCTCCTCCCTGTTAAAAAGTTTAGATTAATATAAAAATAACGTGCTCCCTGTTAAAAAATTATGTTGGACCACTTATCAACCCCTTTTTATGTCTATAACATAGATGGAAAACCTATGGCATTATGGAAGTCGATTTGGATTGTATCACCAAATATTCCTACTTAAAATATCTAATCCTTGAAACAATTTTGCAGCCTAGCATTGCGTGCTGAATGTCGAGACTAAGCTTAAACTCAGGACAAGATTGTATGAATACCAATGCTTGTGGGACGAGTATTTTGGACAGGATGCTCAGTTGGGTTACTAATACTCATAGTGGTGGGAGTTGCAAACTATTTGGTCCATAGAAATTGTTCGTCACACATGCACCAACATACTTTCACCATATGTTTGTTATAGCTCTTTTATTTAGAACTACGACTTTGTAATGTTATTTGTGATGTCTTCTTGTTCTGGTAACTCTCTATTGATATATTGTGAAAATTTTATATAATATTTCTGAGTGAAAGGAGATGAATAAACTAATGGACATATATCAAACTATGATTTGAACTAAATTCCATCTCATTATATTGTTACAATCTCAATTTATTGGAACAGATTTAAATCACCCATATTTAGAGATTATTTTAGATGCACAATATAGTTATAGTAAATGGCCAGTTACCATGACCAACTATTTTTTAAGCAATGGGGACACTGTGGGATTCCACTATTCACTGGTTTGTCTCTACTCTTATTTTTTGGACATCCCTTAATTGGAATATGGTGATTCAATCTTTGGTGCAGTTAATTTAATTCAAATTCACATGCATATTTTTGGAGATTCAATTTCTTATATTAATTGCACATTTCAGAAATATTTTATTCAATTCAAATTTACTATTTACCACTATTACAGATTCCTGAAATATCCACTTCAATTAAAATCTACCATTTTTTAACTTATATGCATCACAGATCCCTAGAATATGAGATTCAATTCAAATCTACGATCTCTTAAAATCGCAAATATTTATAGTAAAAATGAATCTAGCCATTTGAGAAGTCCCTATAGCCTTTGATATGTGCAATCTTAGATTATGCAAAAATAATCCTTGCGTATAATTTATGAGATCTCGGGCTGGTAGACTGCCAGCTCACCTAATATCTAATGATGGAGATTGACTAGAAAAGTCTGGGAGGTCTGCCCTCCCGAATCATTTTTTACATCTTGTTTGAAAGAGGAGACTCTTGCAATTTGTGACTTCAAATTTTGGGGGTTTTTCGTCGATTCATATTTGTACTTATATGAAGGGTTGATGCAAGATGACCAAGAGTTGAAGGACACCACATGACACCCATCATTCCAACATCAGTTTCAGGTAAACTGTGGGGGAATTCAGTATAATATCTACTTGAAAAGGAAAAATGTCTTCTTTAGGGACTTCCAAAGGGATACTTGAGGTATTCAAGTTTGGGATTTATGTTAGCATTCCAATTTTCCTCATGTATGCAGTTGTCAACAGCCCTGGTAATTTGCAGAAGTTAATGGGGAAACACTCTTATGTGGTATATCCACCAGAGGGACCTCGCCCACCTTCTCCAGAAGAGTTTCGAGAATTGACACGAAAGAACAAATTTCACTGAACTTTTATCATTATCACGATTAAAAGTCTTGCGTATAATTTCAATGAACAAAAATAATTTCAGCAAACAGGAATACTTTATACTGTATATCCCTTGATATTGACTTCTTAAACTCTCAGTATTTTAAACTTGTGGAAAAGGGTAATTCGTTGGGATGTTAACCTACCTCTTTGACTATATGAAAGAAAGAATGTAAAGCTGAGAGTGATAAATATTTCAATCATGGCAGGCATGGAATACACCAATTACATACTGGTTGGGCTGATGGACGCGAGTATATTACACAGTGCCCAATTCAACCAGGTGGAAGTTACACATACAGATTCATCAATGTTGATCAGGAAGGAACCTTGTGGTGGCACGCTCATGTTTCATGGCTCCGAGCTAGGGTCCTTGGAGCAATCGTGATCTATCTGAAGAAGGGTAGTTCATATCCTTTTCCTAAACCCAAAGACAAAGCTACAATCGTTTTAGGTGAGTGCAATAGGTTTATATAGTTCACAAAATCATTTTTTATGCACTTAATTTTTTTTATGGACATAGTATAAAGTATACTGGTCGGTTTGTGGGGATACTCCTCATTAGTCTCGCTTATACATGCAGCAAAAGGAGACCTTTCTACATAGCAAGAAGAGGATCATTATACGCTGGGAAGAGGAGGTCTTAACCAGCCGTAGACACAGTCAAAGAGGAGTCTATATAAGCTGCCCTAGTCGGAGTCCTCAAGGTTGATGTAATCTGCAATTAAGGATGACACTTACACGTTATCAAAGAAGCCCTAACGAAGCCTACTAATCTATTGTTTGAACGAAGGAGAGTTGACCAATAGTGAACCCATACACTGTAATAAGGACCCTAAATATGAAGTTTAGAAGGGCTTCTATTTGTTGTCATCTAGCCACAGCAAAGTAGCCATCATACGAATGAAACTGGAATAAGTTAAGGGATGGTTTGAACCTCCCTCTTGCAACTGTGTGAGGATGCTTCCTTCTTGTAAGGACCCCGAGCTAAAAGAAGCAGTGGATCAACCCTGTTGGGATATCATCGGAAGATCAAGAATAATGTTTGTGCTGTTATAGGAAAACAATGTGTTAGGCTATAGGCCATAACACCACACTCAAATATTTATTATGGGTATTTGAGGGTTCAGATCATTAGCTTAATCTAACAAGCTGTTGTGTATAATGTTGTTGAGATCTAAGGCTAATTTTGATGACTATATGATGTTGCCTAGAGAAAATGGACTAATTGCTAGATGCAGGGTAATAAGAACCACTGGTATTTAACATCTCATGTTTGTGGATGACTTGTTGTTTTCTAGAAAAATAAGTTAAGAAAACTACAAGCATTCTGTAACATACTTTCCAGATTTGGGGTGGCATCTAGAATTATTATGAACAAAGATAAATCTATTCTTTGATTACTAGTACCTTGTCTACAAGTCCCTAGCACATTTACTAACACTGATACAAGTAACTCATTCAGAAATTGGGAATATGAAAACATACCAGGAATTGGGAATCAACAAACAAATAAAATCCAGTAAGTTAGGAAGCCTGTGGAACGCACTCCTCTCCAAGCATAAATTGTGCTTAAACCTTGCTTGATAGGTGTTTGCTGAATCATGAATCTATGCTCCTCTCTAGCTTAAATTGTTGTCAAACCTTGCTTTGGGTAGCCTTCAGGCACAACCCAGTAAAACCACAGACCCAATACATCACCCATATTGACATCTAGTGGCTCTCAATTGAAACTACCAAATGAAATGGTATCAAAGGGTAATTTTGAAATAATAATTAATAAGAACTTGGATCATATGCACAATTAGAAAAAACAACTCAAAATAAACTATTGTTTTTTAAATGAGAGCAACTTAGAAACTGCCAAATGTAATGGTATGAAAAGGTAAGTTTGACATTATAAGTAATAAGAACTTGCATTATATGCACAATTAGAAAAAACAACCCAAAAAGAAATTGTTATTTTTGAAATGGGAGTTTATCAAATGGAATTTAAGTTTTAACATGAAAGGAAATTCACAAATTCAACATTCTTAAAATTTTAATTTCAGAAAAAATGAAATTTAAAAAAATGTTGAAAATTTAACAGCCCTTCTTAAAGTATTTTAAGATATTATTCCAATTTTTTTTAAATGACAAAAATCATATTTTAAATTTCTTTCCACGCGTAAAAATTTCTCCTTACTTCTCTGACATGCCAAAGGCCCTTTGAAGGGCTTTGACGTGTTCAATTTTGATCACTGACCGACACCCCTTCTCCACCTACTCTGAACTTCATTTGCTTCTCTTGTGCTGGAAAAACTGCGGATGGGAAATACACCACCTTTGCATGTATTCAGAACTGAACTGAGAGTTTGTGGTGCCCAGATGCCTCCGACTCGAACTATCGAAAAACCAAGTGGAAAGTCCATGCAGATAGACTCTCATATGTGCCACACGACACATTCATTCTATTTTACACCTAGGTTGTCAGAGGCGTGACGCGTTTGGATTTGCATAAGAGTTTGAGTGCTTTTGGACAAAAAGGGAAACACAAAAAACACAGAGTATTATGTTTATATGCGATATTATTTTCTTGAAATTTGCTAGGTCTTCTCAATTAAAGATATTCGCCCATCAAATCCAATACTATCCATATCAAAGAGATCAGGTAACTTACTCCAATAGTGTGCAACTCAATAAAATACCTGAGGAATAATGGTCACAATGTTAAGAGAAAGTCATACCATAGCTGCCTTAGTTAATTTCTCATTGAAATTACCTTGATATGATAACAAAACTTATGACAAAGTTTTTTAACAAAAATTTAACTTGTATTTCATCAAAATTTTACAAATTAAATGAAAAAATTTAGAAAGTAAAAAAAACTACACTATAAGTTCATTCTCTCATGATTAAAATTATAGCAATATGATAACAAAATCTCTACACTTACAAGGTTTTTAGACAAAAGTTTAACTTGTGTATCTCACTAAATTTCTACAAAATAAATACAAAATTACAAAAATTAAATAAAAATACATTATGATGATGATGACGATAGTGGTTAACGTCCACTGAGACCAAATTGGTCTATAGGACTTATAATTTTATTAGTTTTAAATTGTCTGGCTCCTCGTCTTTCTTGGCGAGATTGATGCTCTAGCTTTCTTTTTCTTCTCTACGGTCTTCCAAATTTCTGTATCTTGCATCGCCTTCATCTCTTCTAGTTCTTGGGACATTGGTGTCTTAGTTTCACGATCTTTTGTGTTCGTCCTCTTGAAGATAGAAGAAGAAGAAGTTTGGTCTAGGAGATCTGCTTTGCTGTTAAATAAAGATGTATTTTGTGCAGTATTCGAATCCTCATCACTGTTGATGCTTGAGGGGTTGTCGAGTTCACTTTTTTGTTGCTGGACGGGGCTTTCTTCCTACTTGTCTTGAGAGTTGTTTATTTCTTGTGAATCAAAGTTTTCTCTAGGGTATTCTTCTTTGATGACAGTGTAGTGTTATTTTTGTGCTCCTTCCCACTATGTAGATCTGTAGTGGTTTTTTCTAGCAGAATGTTTCTGGGAGGCTTTTGGGCAATTTTTTTACTAGATGGCCCATCTCAAAGCAAGATCGACATCTGAAGAGGATACTTTCATAATCAAGTTTCTGGTTCCATATATAGTCTCTACTTGTTAGGTTTATTTCAGCTGGGAATCTGGCACCGAAGTCCATTTCCACACAGATGCATGCATAAGTGGTTGTGGCATATTCCTTTGTTTCTCGGCACTGCAGTAAAATTTCCCAATTGCATTTCCAATGGCTTTTAGCGAGGAGAGATTCCAGAGTTGTAAGGTAGGCTTGGCAATCTCACCCAAACTGATACTGAGGTTATGACTGTTGTTGAGGGATGAAATGATGGGTTCCATGGCTTCATGAATAGGCCTGAGTTTTCCCAAAACCAAGGGCTAGAATCTAGAATACATTGTCTGCTTTCAGGATTTTCAAAATCTATTATAAAGAAACCCTTAGCACAGGGGTAGATATTAATTTCATCAGAAATGACAGGCTTCCATACCTCCTAGATTCAATTGTGGAGAGTTGTCAACTATGGCCAAAAAACATTGAACCCGTAGATTAGGGCACTTTTTGAAAACTTCAAAGCCTCATCGAGTGAGGCCTGGACCACCTGGACAGTGGGAGCTAGGGCTTCATTGAAATTATGGGCAGGAGCTTGCCCTTTAGAAGCGGGCGGAACTGAGCCAACAACTATTTTTGAGAAGCTGGGAGAGATATTTTCCCATAGAAATCCAAGACCTAGCTGCAGAGAAATAAAGGAGAAGATTAGATTTAGATCTAGTAGCAGAAGATTAGATCTAGCACTGAGCTTCCAAAGGCAGAAAATTAGATCATGTTGATTGAATACTTTGAGTCTTTAATTATTATTTCATAAATCTTGGCTCATTTTTCTAATGGTACATCAATGTCTATGGTTAAAAGACAACCAACGCATTTGGTGAACACGTACATCTGTTTAGAGCAGTGGTTGGAGGAGAATTGTCTCATGCCCTATTAAATGATGTCACGATGTGAGGTAATGTATTTATTCAACAAATACATGAATATATATATATTTATATATATAATATATATAGATATATGTTTTGTTTAACTAGTGTATTTGTCATTTTTTTCCTGGTCAGGTGTTTGGAGGCCACTAGTTTCATGACCGGTCTAATCCTAAAAACATTGCATTGAACTAAGCATTTTAATTTATGTGCATCATTCCATACCACCAGAACAAACAGATATTCGCAAAATTTACCCCCACAACTGTGCATGATTTGGCTCATATAGTGCTATAGCAATCTACAACCCAAGAGGTGATTTGTTGGAACGCTAGATGAGTAAATGATTTTATTTTCCCAGATGATTTTATTTTCCCAGAAGCCTTGAAACTAGAGCATTTAGGCCATCGAGTCTCCTATCGTCAAACCATTGATTGTTGTGGAAAGCGAGACACACATGTTTTTCCTTTACTGTCGTTGTGACTAGCGATATCTAGGTTGAATTGTGGACAATTAAGTAAATAGAGTGTAAAGTGATTCACTTCCAAACGCAGGAAAGCTAGTGCCTCCAAAGCCCGTTCAGCAAGATATGTCCTTAGGTGTGTGAATGGGAAAATAATTGGCATTTTCATAATGGAGCTTGAATACATTGACAAAGATTTGCGCATATCAGCTTTTGGAAGTTCATTATACAACAGAGGTCTTTTTGTTCAGAGCATTGTGGGTGCACAGTTAAAAAAATAAAAAAATTGATGTATGTTTTAACAAATTCAAATGAAACATAGGTGCATCATAAATTTGGGTAGATCGTGAATGGAAGCCTTGATCCAAAATTTGAACAAAGGTACCATTTCAAAAGCCAAGAACAAAATATAATTCCACACAATATCTTTGTTGATGAAACGGATAGGCCATAGGCCCACTGTTTATGGATCAATGAACATGATAGATTATGGGATATTTATTGGACTTTGGAATTCGTTTATGGATCAATGAACATGATAGATAATGGGTTATTTATTGGACTTTGGAATTCTTTCACATGGTTCGAAGTTGTAATTTACTATTTCTCTTTCCCAAAACATTGTGATGGTAATTATTCATCTATGCAGTTAGGCTTACAATCTTAGGGTTTGATGTTTTATTGTTAAAACTCTATTTATCTTTAATAATTTCAAGCTTGATACATGTTTGCAAATTCAAATATGATTTCTTATAAAATTAATTAGCATGTGCAGTTGCTACACCTGGCGAAGTTTCTTTAATTAGTTGTTGGACCAATAATCTGGGTTCTTACTAAAAATACTTATCAAAAGAAATATCAAGTCAACTATTTCCTTAATACAAAGGGAATACTCAAAAGAATAGTTGGTGCATCCAATATTTGGATATTTATTTGGTAAATTATGCCATTACATGTTGACAATAATGTTTTCAAAGTCTTGGTTGGTTATTTTCAAAAGATGTAATGTGCTTAATCCATCTTGTATATTTTTTTATCATATTTAAAAATTGTATTTATTTTTATTTAGTGTTAAGTGTGATAATTATTAATTTTTTCAATTAAAATGAGAAATAATATTTCTAATAAGTATATTAATTATTTGATGTTTTTAACTTTTTTTTTTTTTTTTGTATTATTTATATTAGTGAATATTATTAAAAAAAATAAGAAATGTGAGTTCTATATAAAATATTTTTTTAATGTACTATATTTGAAATAATAAAAGTTCACAATTTGAAAAATGATGAATGACAAAATAGATTTCATATGTGTTAGGATTTCAATACTTTGTTTTGTGAAATTTGGCATAACTATCCTAGACAAGTCATAGACTCGTCCTCATGGAGATTTTGGGCATGAAGTTTATGGTTTTTGTTATCCAAATTTGTTATTAACTCGGTTTGGAGATTTTCTTCATATATACATTTGCAAACAGCAAAATTAAGTACTCCCTTTAATTCGCCACATTATTTTTCTAAAAATACAAACATTGATTAATCGGAAACATTACCTTTCTAAAAATACAAATATAGTTTGGATGTAATAAAATAGCTTATCCTTTTCTAAAAATACAAATATAGTTTGGATCTAATCAAATAGCTTCTCCTTTGCACTTCTCAATGCAGATGCTAGTTTATATAGCAACACTATCCTGAAGTAGAGGTCTCCACCATGAGCACGACACAATGCATACTATTATGTCATATATCACAGTGACCGGAAATGACAGGTAAATAAACTAATATTGAATTATGACAAACTGGAATTATGTATTGATCCGTAGGTGACTAAATTTATAAAGTAGATTAGCACCTAATCTAGAGTTTGTGAGAAACATTAACTGCATAAATAATGCTGGTTAATATTTTCATTATTTTCTCAAATGTCGGTAAATTTTCATTATTTCCATGGACGAAATGAACATAGTTGAGGGATATTATCGGCAAAATATTGTTAATTTACACTGCAACATGATTTTTCCATTAATGATTTTTACATCGACGTAATAGAGATACATAAAAACTTATTCATAATGATATTTCGCATTTAGCATTGCATCGTTTATACATTTTGTATATATTTTTATTTGTGAGATGAATTATATGTTTATATTTAAATAACTTAAAATTATTAAGTTGTCATGAATATCATTAAAA
>APFE030586279.1:0-10543 GCA_000404065.3 Pinus taeda
TTAAGTGATAAAGTTACTAAGTCTAATTTTAAAGTCACTTTTATAAAGTCAATGAAAAATTAGAAAGGAAAAGTGATTTTGGAAATAAATGACTAAGTGGGTCTTTATTAAAGTGGGTGAATTAAAAAATAGAAAGTAAGATTTAAATGTGCATTTAATCTCATCCATTGATCTAAATCTATCTCGGCCATCGGATTTAGGGATCACCCAAAACTCATTTAGGGTTGGGTTAAAGGAGGAAAATGAGGGAAAATATCATTCATTCTTTCATGAGCAGATTGGGAGAAGGAGAGTAAGAGAGCAAGGGAGATTTCTGGACAAGAAGGAGAAAGAGGCAGCAGTTTGGCACACATACCAGGCAGCTCTTCAGCAAATCAGAATAACAGAAAGAACAAGCATACAGCTGAAAGAACCAACAATAAAAGGTAGTTTTTGCTGAGCAAACAGTAAAAGGCATATTTGTTTTTGCACAGAAATCGAGGCAGCGGATTTTCTGCACAAAAATTGAGGTCCGTACAACGTGTCCGTACCATCCGTACGATCGTCCGTACAGTTGCCGTGCAGCGTTGTGTTGCTGTTTGGAAATTTCCAGTGGGCTGTGAGGCTCAGAAATCAAGATAAGTTGGAAATTTGTTTGCTGATTTTTGCTGATTTTCGCTGAAATTTCTCACTGTAAAAATGCATTTTCCAGAAATAAAGAAGAGCTCTCAAACTGGTTTTCCCCAAGATTTGTAGGGGGTTTTTCCAGGGTCACATTGACCAAAAATATCAGTGTTTTAATGTGTTTTAATGGCTGTTTATTATTGCTGATTTTTATTTCTGCAATTTCCAGCATTCTGTAAATTTTCCAGAATTTATGTTTTCAGCAAATTTATTTTTTCCAGCCTGTTGAATGTATGTTTATGGGAAAAGCCATTTAACTACATGGGAGAAATAAGGAGAAACTGAAAACCGGGGTGGGAAAACAAAAATTTTTACAACCCTAAAAAATCGAGTTTTTCTTACCAATGAAGGAGATACCTCGATGAACGAAGGGAAATAGAAGGTAAATGAAGTGAGTTTGGGGCTTTTTTGGTTTACATAGGCAAGTATGTTTCCTTTCTGAAAAGAAATGGGCCCCACATACCTTTTAAAAAACTTATTTTTTACCTTTAAGACTAAGCCACTTACGAGAGCTGAAACTTGAGTTGCATTTCTACCTTTTGAACACTGAAACTTCTTCTCCTAGAACCTTTGAGACTGAAATCATGAAGAACTTGTGAAAATTCATGAAGCTAATGTCAAATAGTTTGCTTGTGATGATTCATTTAATGCTGGATTTACACATGATGATGATGGACCTTGAAACCCTAATGACTTAATGAAGGCTTGAGACTAAGTGGGATGGTGATGATGATGATTGATATAATGAAAACATTATTTTTATTATGACACCTTCGTCTAATTGAGGTAGGAAATCATCATGTGTGATTTTCCCAAAAGAATAAAAAATTCCATGAAAAACTAGTCAGTGACCAAATTTTACTCTGTAAACATGGTGACATGATAAAATTTGACCTTGAGACTCTTGACAAACTTGGTGAAAGCATATTTGGTCACTGGTGGAAGGCAGATAAGACTGACACTAACAACCCTCAAAGGCATCAGCCCTCCTATTGCAACGTAATTCGTGAAGATAGGGCAATGGTATTTATCACGCCCCTAACTCTTACATTTGAAACACGAAACTTCTTCGCGGACCTCTGGCCGAGCTTCTCTATCCTTCTTCGGACTCTTGATTTCTAGGCAAAGATTCTGCAACTCTACGTGCATCTACTGAACTCCTAAAGCAACATCTTGAATCGATGTCTCATGCAATCTCATCTCAATCTCCAGGGCTTCCACCTAGTGTTATGGGAAAATTTAGTGTCTTTTCGAACAACTAACCCCTAGACCTAGTAGCAAGTCTAGAACAACAGTTAAAGTAATTCTATTGCTTTTCCTATAGCTAATAGATAAAATAAAGAGGAGCAAAAACACCAACTTCTATCTCTCACTTGATCCCTCTTCCCTTTGACCGTCTTTTCCACTGCCTTATATACTTAACTTGCTTGAAAGGTACCTGTACACAAGCCGAGACAGGAAACCATCAAAGCATACATATCGATATGTTAACTAAACACATTATAGAATCAAAAATACAATGTACATTTCATAACACATGAATGGAAAAAGCATAGAACTCTTTATTGATAGAAAGGAAGAATACAACCCATGTAGATGCATGTCCGATTCAGTATCATCCTCCTAGCTTCAAACCCTTCTCTCCTCATGGAAACAACAATTTGATCTGATAACATTACTCTCTCTACTAATCTCATCCAAGCAGCATTTCCTTAGCTCAAGAAGTTTCAATCTTAGACCAACCTTGAATGCATGTTCCTTTTATAGCTGAACCAAGGAGGTTAGGCCATTAATGGCCCTCATGAATGCTTTGCCATATTTGGGAATTGGTTCCATGGATGAAGGGATAATGGATTAAGGTTCATTGATCTCCTTACTCATCCAAAAGCGAGCCCAATCCTTCTAGAAACATCTAGAAGCATCCATTGGATGAGGAATCCAATGGATTCATTTGAAAAGTTTGATGGATCTCGCCCATCACAGGTCATACAAAGGCCAAGTGCTATGCATAGCACCCTGACAGTGTAGTGCATGCCATTCATTGCAGCCAGATAGAAGGCCACCTCTGATGATCTCCTTAGGGACATTTTTTGGATGAATGGTGTCATGAAACTCTTGGGAAGCAAGCATGATGTAGGTTAACTTCATTAGGGAATGAAAACAACCAAATTAGGGGTTGATAGACCCTAATAATATATATCTGGAAGTTGGGGTTGATGTGCTCAAATTTTCCTGTAACAGACGCCCCCTAAAGCATGATGTCAAAAATAACCATGTCGAGTGAGGTGCTTTACCACTTTGGAGAGAAGGCTTTGAACTGGAAGGTGACTTGCATTAATTATAATACAAATATCATCATTCTTTGATTTTTTCTCACAATTTTAAGCTGAGGGAAAGCATACCCATGCTTAGCTTATAAAATTTCATTACATGTACAAATATAGTCATCTATAGATGTAGACCCATGAGTGGATGACCATGAATGTAAGGCCATTGCATATTTGATATAGTAGTCCTAAATATATCGCAGCACTGATGGATGAAACTAGATCCGGGGTCTTCAATCTCATCCAATCTTTCACTCAATGGACAAGTCTAACCACATGAATAGATGATCTGAAGTCAAACATGGGGAGATTTCGCCTGATTACTTGCCAATGACGTAAGATGTTAATAGATGCAGGAGGAATCACTGATAATTATAATGACTCTCAAGGTATTGTAGTACATTTAGTAAGGTGTAAATAAATGATTTGATGTCGAACACCATACGAAGTCTTCTGGTCAAAGGCCAGTGACGTCAACCTATCACCGGAAGCAAGAAACTTGCCATTGAAGTATGCAAGCCTCAAGGTACTGAAGGGATGTTTCTAAGTCAACGTCTTGGATGATGTGCTGACGTTGACAAAAAGTGACTCATCACAGAAGGGCCTTGATGTATCCCACATCGACGACATGAAATGAGGTAAATTATTTTGGAGATGAGACATCAACTGATGACACAAGGTTAAGGAATGGCAGGCATGAAAATGAAGGTTTACTGTATTGTAAAGGATGAAGTTTTGAACTGAATGACTTCTCTTGAACATATCAGCGACACTGAAGTGAATTGGTAGCATTGACCCAAAACAAAGTGATGGATGGTATGATAGATCGATAGTGTGATAACCATCAAGCTAAATGACCCAACCCACATAATCATTGTGATGAGGTGAAAGTGTCATGTTCAAGAGTGACCTGCTACCATAAAGTGTTCCCAGATTTTTCCCATTTTTCCCTAGTCATTTCTGACCAATACCTCTTTATTTTTTATCAAGCTTGAGGAGGATAACATATGCTTGTTGTATAATTCCACCCTTTGGGTGAATCCATCGCTATTTGATGTTTTAACGAATCTAGCGAAGGTGAAACTCGGTCTTCTTTGGATGGACAAGTTTGTCACTATTTGATGCTTTTAACGAGTTTAATGACAAAGATAACTCAGTCCTTTTCATATTTAGAGAGTTAGAAAAATGGACTAAAAGAAAAATCCATGAGTTCTTTTTTGTACATTTGTCTCTCAAGCTCGAAAAAGTATAAAACAATATAAGAGATAACCTATTGATCATGTTTGACCAACAAGTACCTTTTTCGTAGTTAATCTATCTCAGCCTGAAGAAGGGGTAAAACTATACTAAGTAGATATTGATTCTGATCCATTAACAAGCTGGAAATGACAAAGGCTCGGTAATATTTTCATTTTTAGTGAGTCTAGAAAGAACTTAAAGAGGACTCCAAGTCAGTTCCTTTTTCATTTTTAACAAAGCTCGAAAAAGCACTAAAAGTTTGCTTTGTGGTCAAAGATGTTCAATTTACACGTAAGAACATCATAAATGCTTGCCAGTTGTTAATCCTGCTGAAGATACCATCAAAATATTAAACAATACATGTTCCTGGATTAAATAAATAAAGAAACCAATGCTTACTTGATTAAAATGTGAGAAATAAACATAAATACTAGTTCTTACCATTCATTTCCACCATCTATTTTACCTTCTAATTTCTGGAGCAGTTTTTTCCCAAAGCTCACTAGTTTCTTGCGGAGGATTGAAGGGATCATTCCTTGTGCATTTTGGACTAGGTAGGATCTAATTATGTTCTCTTTTACATTTATCTCTTGTTTTAGTCAATAACATTCTAGGGTTTTGGGGCCCCTAGGGTTTCTCTTTCCAAATCAAGAATTTAAAATGGTAATCATATGGAGAGAATGAGAGCATGAAGAGCAAGATGTCATAGCCTTGAGTAATCCAAGAATAGTCGAGCCCCTAAGAGATTGTGTTTTACTCAAGTATTTGAAGTTATCCAACCTACTAGAGCTCGACCGATCAGACTTTTCACATTCGAGGCAAATAAATCCCTTTTAACATCTATGGTATATACTGCCTAATTGGACTGTCGAGGCGACATACCCCCATTTCACTAATAGGTCATGCCCCCAGAGGTAGACCAATGAAAGATTATGTGCAATAGTTCTATAGCCAAGGTGCCCATCCTAGTAAAGATGGGAAGATACTTATCAAGGATGTCAGTGATTTACCACTAAGGACGATCATTTTTACCATTACCAAATTGGCTGGCAGTTCTGCACTTCATTTGGCCACCATGTCATACATGCAGTATGATTTAGAATGTTTAGAGACAAAAATATTTAACAGGTGCGAGGCTATCCTCTCATCTGTGAAAGAACAACTAACCAAGGTGAAAGAAGGAAAACTCATAAATTTTGGTTATGGATCAATCATGATTTCCTTTGCCTTGGAGAGAATACGTCTCTTGTAGCCACAACTCATTTCACTGGGTGTATCTGGACGGAGAGTCCCACGGTTGTGGAGGTGGACAAATGTAATGTCTAGGCATGGTGCCTATTCTAAGATTGTATTTACCTCTACATTCTTTGAATGGTTCAATTGATAGGATATGACCTTCACAGAATATCCATATTTAGGAATGGATTTCCGTGGTGATCCAGATTTACCACAACCAGCTAGAGCAATGTGGGGTGCCATTGGTAAATTGTTTGACTAAGTGTTTTTTAATTTTTAAATTTTTTTTCATTTATTGTGTTTTTTATTAACTCCAAAACTAAACAAAATCTATTTTTTATGTATGCAGATATTGGACCTGTTCAACCTATGGGAGACCCATCATCACAGACCTATAAGGAAAGCAATTCTATGAGACTTTGATTTGGTCAAAATTCTGGTTGAATTACAAAAGCACATAGAGGGTTTATCATTGGTATCCCAGATATCGAGGCTGAGGAATTAACTATGCAATTGCGACACCACACCATCGGTGTGTTGGGTCATTGGATGAGACTTTTACGCATGATAGCATAGGCAGTGACCTGCTATCACGAGCACCACTAGCTTACTAAGATCATTTCTGCATACATTTAGTTTTTGGGTCTGATGACCAATTTTTGTCCTAGACATAAAATGTTTGTAAAAACCTTTTACAATTATCTTTCAGGGTTTTATTATGGTTGAGTGATGCAATCCTATTCAATTGATGATGTTAATTGAAAATATTTACTTTACATA
Source organism: Pinus taeda (assembly GCA_000404065.3). Lineage (NCBI taxonomy): Eukaryota > Viridiplantae > Streptophyta > Pinopsida > Pinales > Pinaceae > Pinus > Pinus taeda. Next base: position 6,246 of record APFE030586279.1, read on the forward strand.
TGTTGCAAATGTCTATTTAAAACATAATTTTCTAAAGAGTTGGTTAATGTGTTTAGACTTCTAGAAATATGTTGATATTGAATAAACTCAAAATACCTTTCCAAAATACAAACTCTAAGGAACATATGATGAATTGTTGGGTTTTGGATAGTGTAAACGCCAGTAACTTATAGCGCAATGAGCTGCAAGTCTAGCCTAATGATAATTCGGTGAATGCCAAGTGAAATGGCATCAAAGAGAAGTTAAATCAATGCGCTATACTCAGTGATATTGTTTTTTTAATGACCAATACAAATCCCTCTAAAACTCATTAGCTCGTCGCTCAAAGTGAAAACAACCCATGCTGCAGAAGATAGGTTCTGCGTACTATGACTAGCACCATCAGCATAACCAACCCATGGTTTTGAAAAGTTCGACATATGCAATAAATGTGAAGTGGATTAATTAACCAAATAAAAACCCTTAAAGAAACGCACTCACACATGCAATCCAAGCATATATACATGAGTTTTACCATACTCAATTAAGCATAGTAACGTTTTAAATACAACCCATTTCTGGGCTTAAACAATGGAATTCCATCATAATGTACTAACTCATAGGCACCTTTCACCAAAACATGTTTAACAATATAAGGGCCCATCCAAAGTGGTTCAAATTTTCCTGCACCAATCTTATCCGACTCCTGATCGTACAGCAAGACAAGGTCACCTTCTGAGAAAACTCGAGGCTTGATATTTTGATCATATTGTGCCTTTACCTATTTCTTGTGTGCTTCAGTAGCCAATGCGGCATCATGACAGGTTTTATCCATATGGATTAATTCAAAGAAACGTGCTTCTTCCTCGGAAGTGTCAAGTAGCATGTCATTTGTGAGTTTGAGCGACAAAATTTCACATTGAATCAGCACGGCTGCTTCCAAACCATACACCAACTGAAAGGGTGTGAATCTGGTAGCATTTCTCATCGATGTTCGATATGCCCACAAAGTTGAGTACATGATTAAATGCCAATTTCTTTTGTGAACTCTAATCATTCATTGTAACATATGCTTAAGGACCTTGTTGATAGCCTCAACTTGTCCATTAGCTTGCGAATAATATGGAGTAGAACTATCATGTGAAAGTCCTAATTTGGCAGCTAACTCAACCATCATATGATTGCGAAAATGCGATCCATGATCTATAACTATGGCCTATGGTACACCAAACCTGGCAACCTCATGGTTGATGAAAAATAATGCAACCATTTTTCCATTGTTGTTTAATGTAAGCATCACCTCGACCCATTTGGTAAAATAGTCAACGACGACTATAATATACCCATGCCCCCCAGTCGAGGTGGGGTTACATGTCATGAAATCAATGCCTGATTTTGTGAATGGTCCAACAGTAACTACTGGATGCAAAGGTGCACGTGGTAATCGAGTTTTCCGATCAAATCTTTGGCATGCATGAAAAATTTTGACAGCAAGTATGCAATCTCTGAATATTGTTGGCCAAAAGTATCCAGTGCGGAGAATTCTCTTTGTTGTTGCATATCCAGATAGATGTCCACCACAATCACCTGAATGACAATCATTCAAAGCTTTCTCGGCCTCCTCATGAGTGAGGCACCTACGTAAAACCATATCAATACCACAGCGATAAAGTGTATCACCACAATTAGATAATTTTTGCCTTGGTATTTGACACGTCACTGTTTAGAGCGAGAGGTGTTGGGTCAGAAAGCTTGGGTCTCGAGATAGACCAATATATCTCCATACCATGAATCACTTGACAAAATGAGAAACAGAGACTCATCGACGATTGATGTTTCTGATGTTAAATCATTGGAGGATGAGGGAAGGTCGCAAAGTAGTTCGGCAAATACAAGATATTTCTTTGACTTAGACTTAATGAATTCCAAATCAAATTCTTGCAATATAACTATCCACTTCGAGTATTTTCCCCTTAGCAATTTACATGACATAATGTATGTCATAGGGTTGCAATCGAAGGTAACTGTAGTTTTGAGTAGGAGAATATAGTGATGAAATCTCTGCATGGATTGAATAGCTCCCAAAGCTAACTTTTCAACATAAGAAATTCCCAAAGCTAACTTTTCAACATAAGAAATTTTCTTTCCTTATCATTGAGATTATGACTCAAATAATATACAGGATTTTCTATTCCATCTACTTTTTGGACTAAAACCATTCCAATGGTTGTATCTGCAGCGACGAGATACAAGTAATAGTCTTGTTGATAGTTCAGGGCATACATTAATGATGCTCTAATAAGGGAATATTTAAGAGCACTAAAGGAAGCTTGCACAACCTAATCCCAGTAGAAGGGTATCTCTTTCTTCAATAGACGTGTAAAATCATTAGCCAACTCAGCATAGTTTGGAATGAACCTCCTCAGAAAGTTTGCCTTCCCTTGAAGTTTCTATAACTCTAATAAGTTCAAAGGTGGAGGAAACTCAAGTATTGTCTAAACCTTAGATGGATCAATTCGAATTTTGTCTTTTGAGACCACAAATCCAAGCAATTGACCATAGCCAACACAAAACACACACTTGTGCGAATTGAGTCTTATTTTGCAGTGTCGGCACCATAAGAATATTGCTATAAGATGTTGCGGGTGATCAGTCCACTTTCATGAATGAGTAAGAAAATCATCAAGATATTCTTGTACAATGTTCTTAATGTCATGGAAGGCATATTTCATAGCCCTTTGAAATGTAGCCCCTGCATTATTCAAATCAAAAGGTAATTTTCTATACGCGAATGTGCCCCAGGGACAGATAAATAGAGGTTTTGACTAATCCTCTAGGCGGATATTGATTTGATTATAACCAGAAAATCCATCCATGAATGAAAATATTTCACATCCAGCACATTTGTCAATAATCTGGTCGATGAAGAGTGTAGGATAATTATCTTTTCGACATTATTTATTTACATCTCTGTAATAAAAACAAACTTGGATTGTTCCTTGCTTTTTCATCACGGGAAAAATATTTGATACCTAATCAGTAAGAGGTATAGGGTAAATGAAGCCAGTATGCAAAAGTTTTTCAACCTCTGTATTAATGGCAATAGCTTTCTTTGGATGTACAAGTTGAAGCCACTATCATACTGGTTTGACATCAGGGTACATTTTGGTTTGATGTTCAACAATGCTTGAATCAATGCCTCACATCTCCTCGTAATACCATGCATATACATCTCTAAATTCACAAAACAGAGCATGGTAAATATTGAGTTCCGAAGGAGAACAAGATTTGCTGACATGAATGTTTTCTACAACATTAGGTTTGGTTGAAATGTCTATAGAAATGGTTTCTTCTAAGTTAGACAAATTACGCTCAGAGTCTACCAAATCTATTCTAACAAAATTCGAAAAAAAATCTACAATCGAAGGGTGTAATAGTTCATAGGAATAATCCTCTCCAGAATTTGGAGGAAGGGAATGATGATGATAATCTTCCCAAGGTTCTTCTCCTACCATCATGGATTGGATGATTTCCTCATCTATAGAATATGTACAAGCAAAAGGATCAAAAGAAGTATTGTATTCAAGTGAATGATATACCCATAAAATCGGCGATTGTGGATCTGAAAATGTCACACAGGCAAGAACTATTGATTGCTATGTGAGTTCGATAGGACTTAGTGGAATAACCTCAGTAAAACTCTGGTCTTCATCATTGTTGGTGATCCTCTTTAAATCAAATGAAGTAGAGGATAACATATAACATGTCTCAACTCTCGCAACTTCTGATGTTCTAGATGGTGGAGGAAGTGTGAAAGTACCCATTATTGAGGGGTCTTTGAAAAGACCTACACTAATAGATTGAAGCGAAAGTGAGGGTCTATTAACAAATGGAATGCTTCCCATAGCTTGAGAACTAGAGGCAAAAAATGAGGTTTGGTCGATAATTGTTATTCCACCTTTATGAGGAAATGCAATCATATGAAAGTACGTGGAAACAATAACTGCCATAGCATAAACCCATGGTCGTCCAAGTAAAATTTTGTAATCAAGGGGTCTATCAACCACCTCAATCTCAACAGCTACCGTTTTTCCCCCTAGTTCTACTTGCAAGTTATTCAAAATCCCACATGAAGTATAAGTCCTTCCATCAAAAGCTTTCAATGTGGCTAGTGATCTTGACAATGTAGGTGACTGCAATGTTTTCTAGTAGCTCATTGACATAATGCAGGTAGAAGTTCCCTCATCTACAATGGTTCGATGAATATTTTTGTTGAGAGCTTTAACTTGAATCAGAAAAGCTAATTGAGCTGGTAACTA
>APFE030586280.1:0-14143 GCA_000404065.3 Pinus taeda
CTAATCAAGATCCCAAAAGATGACTCACCTCTCTGTAATCATCTATATATGGATCCCTCATCAGAGAGATCTAGAGGCCGGAATTTTGTAATCTACAGAGAAGTGTTGTCAGTATTCTTGTGTACATTCACAGTGTTGGGTGATTTTGCTTTGCTTGAGGTGAAAGAAGGGCTTCTTAGCTGGAGGATGATGTTGGGTCAGATCTGCTCATGGTTGTAATCCTCTTGCTACTTTTATCTAAATAAAGATATTCTTGTTTCCTTCCATATCCTGGTATATTTGTTTATATGTGCTTGTATATGGTTAATGTACATCTGATCCTACATTATTTGTGAATTTAGATCCTTGCTTCTTGCATAGTAGTATGTTGCTATGATTCTACAGGTCCCTTTTGAAGCTAAGCAGACAAAGAGCGAGCAACAAAACTCTATCAAGAAGGAGAGGGAATCGAGCGCAAGACTCAGGTTGGCCCTCTTGGTTCTCCTCTCATCTATTTTCATAAAAGGAATCAATAGCAGACTTTGATTGTTTGTTTCTAAGATAGCCACACATCTTAGTGGGAATAGCAGCATCCGTGTGGACACTATTCCCATATAACAACAACCCCAAACCTCAACTAATGCTCAAGAATGAGTGCATAGTCCACACACTATAACTAACCCATTGCTTGAAAAAATACAAAAAAGGAAGAAGAAAAACACAAATTTTCAAAACACAACCCCAAACCCCAACTAATGCTCGTGAATGAGTGCATAGTCCACGCACTATAACTAATACCTTGTGCATGAATGCTCAATCTCATGCAAACAATATAGCAGATCTCAAAAAAATCGAAAATGATTTGAAGATAGTAGTTGTTTTTTTTTAAGATTTGAACCTCAAACCTCATGAATGGGATTTAAACCCCAAACCTCCTCTCATATAAGACTTCATTTTTAGGGCCATAGCCAATTGAGCTGGCCTAAAAGCTTCAACCTTAATCTTAAATTAACTTTAAAATTAAATTTACATTACAAATATACTTTATAAATAAATATGTAGATGTTTGGTCAATAATGTATAAAGATATAAGAAACATAACCATAAAAAAAATTGAGAATGGAGAATGAAAAGAATAATGAGAGAATTTTATAAAAGAGAAAACATAAACTAAAGCATGGGAATAAAGTAATTTAGCATAAACAACTATCTTTCCCTAGTTTACCACAAACTTATGACTTATGTTTGGGAAAAGAGAGCATCATGACCTTTTTTCTGTTATAGGATTTGTCTTTCCATCAGCGGAAACAACTTGATTATATTTTAAGAATTGTGTTAGTAAATCTATTTTTTCAAAAAATTAAGATTTGTAATTTTACTATATTTATGATAATATTTTTAATAAATAAATTTCCAAAATTTGAACACTGCGACCACTACTTCCATCGAAAATTTATTCCAAACAAATCCACTCTATGTCCCGGAAAATTTGTTTCAAACCAATCCACCAAAAAAAATCACTTCTGGTCGACTTAATAGCAAAATACCAATTAGAGTAACCTGAAAAAATATTATTTATTAAAGAGATCAAATTTTTATGCATGTTTATATAAACTCTGACGTGCCTCTAGACATAATAAACGTCTTTATATGCTATATCAAATCACAAATCACGATTGTAAGAACAAGAACTTCCGAGGAGGTGCAGATAGCCAAAGCTGATTGCACTCCCACAGCATCACTGTGATCTCTACTTCAACTTCAATCACAAAATCAGACAATGCAGGCCTCAGCTCATTCGACAGCCCTCGATTTCCTGGAGGCTTTCTCCTCTGAGAAGTGCCATTCGCAACTTCCCTATGACAAGGATATGAAAAGAGTGATAGAGCAGCATCTTCGCGCTGTGTTCCAGGCTAGTGCTTCAATATTCTTTCACAACGACGGGAGAGAGTTGAAGTTACTGCAGGTGGAGGGATTGGTGCCTATGCATTACCAGGATGCCAGGAGCAACATACCTGTCACAATCTGGTTGTTGGAGTCCTACCCTAGGGAGTCCCCCATTGTTTATTTGAGAACAAGTGATATGGCAATTCAGAGAGGGCACCCATATGTCAACCCATCAGGACTGGTCTCAATCCCCTATCTGCAAGAATGGGCATTTCCTGAATCCAATATTGTAGACCTGGTGAGAAATTTGAGCCTGTTATTCTGTCAGTATCCTCCTGTGTTTAGGCAGCAAGGTGCCAGTGTTCCTCACCCTCAGTCATTGCCACCTCCCACTTCTGAGGCAATGGAGGTCTCCTCTGAGGGGTTCCATTCAACAATGCCCTATGAGGAGGATATCAGAATAGTAATAGGGCAGCATCTTCTCGCTGTCTTGCAGGAATGCCCTGGTTTTCAGGCCAGTGCTTCAACATTCTATGACAACGATGGGAGAGAATTGAAGTTACTTCAGGTGGAGGGAGTAGTGCCCATGCATTACGAGGATGCCAAGAGCAACATACCTGTCACAATCTGGCTGTTAGAGTCTTACCCTAAGGAGTCACCCACTGTTTATGTGAGACCAACAAGTGATATGGCAATTCAGAGAGGGCACCCATATGTCAACCCATCAGGCCTGGTCTCAATCCCTTATCTGCAAGAATGGTCAGTATCCTCCTCTGTTTAGACAGCAAAGTGCCAGTGTTCCTCACCCTCACTCATCGCCACCTCCTACTTCTGAGCCAATGGAGGTCTCCTCTGAGGGGTTTCATTCAGCAATGCCGTATGAGGAGGATATGAATAGAGTGATAGGGCAGCATCTTCTCACTGTGTTGCATGAATGCCTTGGTTTCCAGGCCAGTGCTTCAACATTCTATGACAACGATGGGAGAGAGTCGAAGTTACTGCAGGTGGAGGGAGTAGTGCCCATGCATTACCAGGATGCCAAGAGCAACATACCTGTCACAATCTGGCTGTTAGAGTCCTATCCTAGGAAGCCCCCCCGTGTTTATTTGAGACCAACAAGTGATATGGTAATACAGAGAATGCACCCATATGTTAACCCATCGGGTCTGGTCTCAATCCCCTATCTGCAAAAATGGGTATTTCCTGAATCCAATCTTGTAGACCTGGTGAGAAATTTGAACCTGTTATTCTGTCAGTGTCCTCTGTTTATACAGGAAAGTGCCAGTGTTCCTCACCCTCAGTCATTTCCTCCTCCTGCATCTGATGCTCATTACCAGTCGGAAGTCCCTTCATCAGACGATGTTTTCAAGGGAAATACAATGGCAGGATTGCCAGGCAGTGAGATGCAAGAGTTGAAGGATGGGTTGTTGAAGCAAATGGTAGAGTGCACGGCAGCAGACGAGGCAATCGAGGATATTTTGTATGAGTTGGATGAAGATGTTCGAGAGGGTCGCATCCCTGTTGACGTTTATTTGAAGAAAGTGAGAGCCCTGGCCCTGGAGCAGTTTTTCCACCGCGCAATGGCTCAAAGGATGACTGCCGATGCACAAAGCTCGCCAAAAATAAACGATCATAGTTATGAAGAAGTTTGAATTCGATTCCACAAGGAGGAAAATTTGGGCTTTCCAAAAGTTCGATTTGAATTCGATTCCATGTGAAAAATTTGCAAAAAAAAAAAAAAATAATTGGATGTATAAAACTTAAAAATAAAAAAATTATTTTAAGAATTTTTAAAAATTAAAAAAAATTGGAATATATAAAAACAAAAAAAAAATATTTTTAATATTTAAAAAAATTAAAAAAATTGAAATATACAGGTTACCATATTCAAAATGTTTTTCAACATCAAAATAAAATAAAATAAAATAAATGGTAATTTTTTTAATATTAATTGTTTTTTATAAAATGTTGTATGCAACTTCTATTTTAGCTTTTTCTTAGGAAAGTGGTTTTACATCAAGGGAAACTCTTTAGATTGTATTGATAATTTGACGTGTTTTTATTGTGATTTCTTTGTTCTCCTTCTACACCTAAGTTGAGAAATGTTTAACACGAAGTGAAGGTATTAAGTCAATAACTCTTAGATCATGAATAGAAGATTGAGGAAAATATGGAATGATGCATTCTTCACATCCTATAAAGATGTAAACAAGAAAAAAAACTCACATATTTTTAATGATTCCAATGTTCCATATATATTAACCTTGGTAGCTACCTCACATCGTGTTGCATTGTATTCCTAGATGAGTTTTTAAGCCAAAGTTGATAAACCCAATTCTCAAATATTTCCACCACACATCAAATATTTAAACCACAATATCTTATCTTTTTTAAAACACTATGATATTGCTACATTGATTCCATTCGAAAGAATTACTTCAACGAGTGATCATTTGGCCTATAATACTATTTCTCCTTGGACTATCTTTGCATGCTTGAAAATTACTATGTTGCTTCAAAGCTATGCTTTCTTGCAAAGGAATTTAACAGTGACCATCCATACACTTTTTATGATTTGCTTATTTATAAAAGCGCATAGATAATTTTATTGCCAAGCTTGAAATGTTTTGTGCCAATTTGTTGGCATTTCTATGAGCCCTTTGAGCTCTTCAAAAGCAATATTTCCTAACCTATTTAGTGAATTGGTATTTTAGCAAAAGGTTCTTTGATATATCTTCTCCTTCACATCAAAGTGGAGACTTAGATAGGCCAAGGATGCTTGTTTCTTCATATTCTCGATAGTGATAAGTTAACCATGAGCCATTTTCCAACTTAAAATCCTCACCTTTGGAAGGCAATATTTTCCACAAATGTGTTTCCATATGACTTATTTGCTTGGAGAGTTGTACCAGATATCCCTTCTTAACTATATTTGAGCCTCCTAGAACTTCCCACCCTTTTGAACCTAGATATATTTATTGAAGGGGGAAATTCCAAGAAATGAGACAAAAGAGAAATGAAATTTCAAATCGTGTTCAAAATGCCTTTCCTCTACAACCATTCTCCTTAGAGGCAATTGCCCTATAATATTATCCTCCCATATTCTAATTTCCTTTCCATTACTAGGCACATAAGAAATATGCCTTTGAATGGTTACTTCAATGGATTTACATAATGTCCACACGTGTGATCCCCTCCCTTCAAGAATTGAAGAATCCAAGCATATCAATCTATTTGATCAGGCATATTTATTATACATTATAGATTTCCACCATTCCTTCCCCCTAAAACTATCTTCCACAATTTATTTTGTCCCACTACAAGATTCATGAACATGGGGTCCTTGATATCTAGACCACCATTCTCTTTTGGTGCCTTCAATATGTTTCAATTTATAATGTCTTTTTGGAATTTGCTTTTCCCCGTTTCTATAGAAATTAATATTTCCTTCTTCCTATCTATTGTATTATCCCTACTAGAGGAAACATTGCAAACCCTTGATATAGAAGTAAGGATGATAGCACCCATTTATTCAAAATTACTCTTGTAGCAAGATTTAACCACTAAGACCTCCACCATTGCATCTTGTTTTACATTTTATGAAGAATTGACTACCAATCAAATGCCTTTGGACTCTAGAATGCAATGAGAATCCCTGTATATTTCCAAAGAAAGTTCAAAAACTCTAGTTTCCCTTTGTAACAATGACTAGTGGAGTTCCAACTATATATATTACTATATAGCCTTGTTGATCAACCCTCCTAAGGTATTTGTTAATTAATCCAAAACCACATCAAATCTCTTTGCTATAACCATTGATACCACTCATGAACAAGGTATCATATGTGAATTGTGAGTGGCTTAACTCTTTTATAACTTGAACTATAATAATTCCTTTCATTTTCCCAAAAACTTGTTCATATTTCAATCTCATAGTTAAATATTCCATCACGAGATGTATATAAAATTCAAATTAGCGTAATTCCTTTCAATTCTTGTTCTAATATCATATTAAAGTATTCTTCAATTAGGATGTATAGAAAGTGAGATAGGGGTAGCCTTGTCTCAATCCTCTCTTACTCTAGAAGAAGGTTGTTGGCCTTCCCTTTATAGGGACGTCCTATGCATGTCTTTATCCAATGGGTGAAAGTTTCAACAAAACCATTCAATTGTATAACAACAAATAAAAAGGAATTTGTTGGCTTGTTGGGGCCTGACCCAAGTTCGGAGATGATTTAGCCAAACAAATCCGAGTACTACAGGCCCTTTCGGCAACAATCCTCGAAGCGCAGACTGAGGTCTTACCCAAAGTAGTATGGGAGGGTGCTAGAATCAGGTTTCCGCACCCTGGGGATGTTTGATGGGTTCCAAGTGGTCTACAGTTTGACCCTGCGCGCACGTCGCTATGCGCACTTATCAGTACTTCGCAGCCTGCGATGCTTCCTTCGTGTAGCCCTACCCGGGGCTCGAACAATGTTTTTACCCAGATCCTTACTAGTAGCCTGATATTAGTGGACTAACTTAGCTTATCTGTATGCTTTCAGTTATACTTAACAATATTCACCATTCATACAAGTACGCGCAGTAAATAAACGGTATAATTACAAATGATATCAAACAGGAAATAACACAAGAACATATACAACTTCTCTTTATTATTCTTCTTCCTTGGTTATAGACTCGACTCCACCCTGTGTACTCAGTTGTAGGGGTCCACGCACTCTACTAGGCCTCTGCGCACTAAGTTGTAGAGCCTCTTCCTACTACTACGACTCAAGATACTAGACTCTTGCTCTATGCTTCGCTATTTTTCAGACTCCATCCTTTGGTTAACTTACTTACTACTTTACAACTTAAAGCCTCACTCTATTTATACAATCGCATGGTTCGTGGACCATGGGTAGGTCGCCACTACATTCAAAACTTAGGGCGAACAACCTTGTGACTCTAACATACAATTCGCGCTCCGCGCCTGCAATTCATAGAGTTTTTACAATAACATTACTCAACACTTGGGCTTTGAGCCCCAAATCGTGACTCACCCTCGAATCACTCTATCGGCGCGACGATCATGTTGCAGAGTCCCTCCAGCTGGTCCAAAACAGTCTTGATGTCTGCAACGCACTGAGTTGCTGCTTGTTGTACCTATTGCATTCTCTCTTTTGAGCCCTCTGTTTCTGGCGTGCTACACTGCATCTATGCATGCATCCCCTGAATCTGCACGTGCTTTAATTCAATATTTGTCGTGATTGTGAAGGCTTCGTCAATCCATGGCTGGACGCACGCTTTGAGAACTACTTTCTTATGGCCCGCCATGTCCACCTGCTCCTTTAATGCCTTGTCTTGCTGCATTCTTGCAAGCCGTTGAGTAAGGAATAATGTCTGCGTAGTCCCCTTGACGTTGTGGTACTGTTGCTAGAGTTCGCGTGCCTTTGTCTCCAGCCGCTGGATGTTGGGGTCCTCCTGCAAAGTCGTGAGGACCTCAAGCGCCTGTCCCAACATGTTGGTACAGTTGCGCACTACACCTCCAATCTCTTCCAACCCTGCTGTAATAGCACTAGCGTGCTCTTCTTTGATTTTCGGGTGAGTGGAAGGCTACGCCTTTAACTGTAGCTCGGCGATCTAGAGATTCAGCTCCAGTTGTACCCTTGTTATCTCTTCTCTCGCGTCGCAGACTCCATTGGCCAAACTGTGGATCCGCATTTCCACCGATAGATCTACTGCGATAGCTAGCTCTGGGACACGTCGACAAGCATCATCTACCGTCTACACCAACCTTTGGTTCTGTAACACCAACTTGTTGTGCTGTGGGCTGAGCTGCTCCATATTGATCTTATGTTCACTAAGAACTTGGATCGTGTGGTTCTCCCTAGCACGCAGCTCTGTTGTTATTCCATCCTGTAGCTGATAGAGTGTTTCTCAGGGAAGGACAGCTAGATTAAGGCCAAGGCCTTTCATCATGCTAACCATCATTCAGCCCATCACATCTCATGATACTAACGCTCCCTTTGGAAACACTATTGTGTTAGCCATCCTTGCATGCAGCATCTGCGGTGTTGCTGAAGTACCTGCTACGACGTGGGTAGACAGGGTACCTTCCTGAGGGGCCCACACCTGTAACTCTTGCAGTTGTGCCCTGAGGGCCCCCAACACACTTTGGTGCTCCGTCAAAAACTCTTGGAGTGCTTCGTTGGTGACATCGCGGAACGTCTCGCCGATGTCATGGAGATCACCTTTAGTTAAGGTGATCGGGTCAATGACCAGCTTCGAGGCCTTGACCTTCTTCCTTGGACCCGATCTCTCTGCAATGCACGGTCGTTTGAGCTGTGTGGACACGATCACTAGGTTCACACTCCCTTCTGCTAATTCTATGTCCTCTGCCTCCTGCCCTGAGGACGTTGCTTGGACCTCCTCTGCCTGTATCGTTGTGACCTCTGATGTATGCACTGTTGCTACTACTTTTGCGGCCTTCTTCTACTCCGTGGCTTCCTGTGTCGCTTCATGGATTGCTCTTACCTCAGCTGCCACTTTTTTGTTCTGCCTTCTTGCAGCTAGTTGGGTGACGCACGGCTTGGCATCATCCTTCTTTTTCTATGCTGCCGCTTTCTCCAGTTTTGCCAAATCTGGGGTGCGCCACTCGGGAGGCCATGTCTCCAATACCATAAATATCGTGTCGTCAGTGGCTACAAATGGTAGCTTCGTCCATGGCTTTGTTGGATTCTTCCGTGCCCTGATGTATGTGTTGTGCATATCCGCCTTGAAGTCTGCAAAACTCTGCAGACTATTGTGCACCATAGGTGACAGGCGCGGCCTCCTGTTGATCCACATTCGGATGCTCACCTCCATGAGCACCCAAAAAAAATTTATGTTGTGAATCCGTTTCGCGTCCTTAGTGGCCCAAAGCGAAGCATACTTCGCGGCCTCTGGTAAGTCTCGGGCAATGTTCGGGAACTGACTATCCTTCGGAAGTTCTCCTGCTACCAGCAAGATGGGTAAGAGCAACCACGCATAGTGGAAGGTCTTACCCTGCTCCTGACCTTCGCGACAGTTTAGCAAAAACTCCTCACAGAAGGTGCGTTGTTCAGCCAACGCAACCATCAGCGCTGGTACCTCATCAGCGTGACATTTTCTCATCACTTTACTGGCCAGGAGTTGGGTGGCTACGTGCACCCCCTTATCCTTGGTGCTGGAGATGGCATAGCCCCTCTTCTTTTTCTCTAGTTTATACTTTGTCTTCATGGCTTCTGCAAGAGCCAAGCCGCTACTTTTCCCAGCTATCCTCACGGGGTCCTTTCCTTTACAGGGAAGCGGAGAAATCCGGTGGATGAGATTTGCCATGATGGGAATAGGCTCTTCCAGCCATAGATACCCATCATGCACCAGGTAGAGCAGCTGCTTGGTGACGAAAATGGTGATGGGTGCGCAGTGGAAATGTGGAATCCATAACAAGTGCAGCAACCAGGCCTTTTCCACACAACACATCCTTTTTTGCGGCTCTAACGCTATCACTTCCCCCTCTGTATTCTGCTTCATCAGATTTTCTGTCTTTAATTGCAGGAACTTCTCGCTGCCCTCGAGGTCCCAGTCTTCAAATTTCATGGTGGGCACACAACCTAGGTGTCAGCCCTCAAATACAATGCCATTGGGGAGGAGCGGGGTCTAGAGTGAACTCTTCATTACATCCAAATCCTTCGGTACTTTGGCTTTTCCTTTCCACGGAGGGACATACATGAGTAGTTTCACCGCAGAGCGTAATGGTTGGATGTCGTCCTCCACGTCGTCTTCTTCTTCTACGGCGGTAATTAGGGCCTGCAAATCTTCTTCCTCCTCATCTATTTCAATCGTGACTGCCTTCCCTTTTTCTTCCATTGATAACTTGTTGTGCCACGCATTCCTCGGGGACATGCGTATTGGTCCCATTACCTGCTTATCCTTCTTTGGCCTCGGCGTCCGCTGTGATTTGGGGATTTCTGTCACAATCCTAGTGCCTTCGGGAAAATCCTATACCAAGGGGGTTTTCACAGCCTCACCGACGGTTCCTTCCTCAATTCCTAACCCATCCTTAGTGGTCATCATCATCTCTACACGGTATTTTGTCTTTCGTGAACTTAGGGGGTCTATTATTGCTCGGCTCTTAACACTTTGTGCTCTGCTCAACCGCTCAATGCTTAAATGACCAAGTGTTGTCTGCTGGCTAGCCCTTTGAGTTTTATAGCGCCTTTTGAATTCAAATTCGACCGTTCCCCCCCCCATTTTGGGCCATCAATGCTTCCTTGGCGGAAGATTTTCCCAAATCTTGCCCATAAATTTTGCCTTAAATGCCCGTCGCCTGCTCCATTAGGCCTCAAATCGAACATATCATCATGAACAGTGACACCAACGATCACTTCCCAGCCGAACCGCGTGGTAGCGCAGCCCTTCGTGTGCAGTCGCGAACCCTGTGACGTCTTGCTCTTGTGTGCATCTCTCATATCGCGCAGCCCGCAGGCAGAATATTTTATAGTCCTGCGCTCCCTCTCAACTGCCGTGAGTGCTAATACTATCCTCCCTACGGCTAGTCAGGTGGGCGCACCACCCATGCAGGGCTTCATCTCGTCCTCCACCATGATTCGTGGAGAATCCCGATCTTCCCTTGTAGTGATCGGCATCGCGTACTCTACTACTATGCTTCCCTGGTCACTACATTTGGCAAGATGCAGTCTCAGCCACAACACCAGACTAACCAATTCATGACGATAGCTTTCCAATTTGTCAATATGAATGTACACACGTTGCCTTGCCAGCCTTGGTTTCTCGACGAGAAAAGCTTCCTTTATTTCGTTTTCCAGTGTCTTGACCTCTGCGTCCATTAAAACGCTTTTCTCCCTTAGCCATACTTGGTCTTTTTCAAGTTCGCCAAGTCTAAAGTTTCCCCATCGGATTTATTCCTCAAGTCTTATATGCTCTGTTTGGCACAACTGTGTGATTTCCTCATTCCGGTCGGCACAGACCATCGTATCTATTGGTGTTGTTATGTGCAAACTCGTCTTCGCATGCCCCACAGGGACTACAACACCTGTTTCATACTTCAACTTCGAAAGTGCTTGCGTGGTCAAAGTTTTGCACATCGTCCTATAAGCCCATATAACTGCTGGTATGCAAAAGTCCCATTCGGTGCGTCTCACATGGTGGACCCTATTCAAAACTTCGCACACCTTGTTAAAGGCTTCCCCATGTATGATGTTTGGTGTGCTAGGTTTTATCATGCTTCGTTGTTCGCGCCCTTGTCTTTCCTGCTTCTACTTTTTGTTCCTATTTCCTATCATGATATCGGTGTGCGTTCGTGTGGGTTGCGTACCATACGCCTGTACCCATCTGGAAAGGTGGGCCCGCAAGTTGTTTCGCCCCTCATAACCGGCTCTCATCCATAGCTGAGGTTTTCCAAATCGTATAAGCATCCCACTTCTACATTCGTGCTAGTCCTCAAAGCTTCTCTAATGCGTACCCTGCCACCTTGCGGGCCTTGCGCGCAGTGCCCATTTCAAAGCATCGAACCGCTGCTATTCTGGCACTGCACTTTCAAATTTGTTCAAGAATTCATCCATCGCTGTCAACTCGTCATACATAGGCAAATCCCTTACCTTTGTTGTCACGCAGTGCAGTGATCTAACCATCATGTTGCAATTGAGTGTGGTTACCTCGTGTAACCAGTTCTGCCATCATTCTGTTTCCTCACCCGAATGTGATGTGCAGGAGCTTTTGCGCTCCCACAAAATCCAACCATCCACTGTAGGATTCACCAAATCCTATTCCTGAGCGATTATCTTGTAGATAAATTCTAACTTGTTGTCGCTCTCATCATCGCGCACTGGCTCTGTGTAGCACGCTCCTTCCGCAGGTTCTATGAGCACCACTATGTGTAGTGACTTTTTCTCAAAAATCATTTTGCGCTTCTTTAGGTTTATTACTCCATTCATATCGGTGGCCCAGTCTATTCCCAGTAGCATCGACAATCTCTATCACTTCGAAATCTGCCACCGCGCTCGCACCTTCAATATCCACCGTTACTCTTTGCAATCTTCCCATGGGTAAGATCTTCTATTGGTTCGCCATTCACAATTGAATAAGAGACCATTGTAGCGCGGTTCTGCCCATGCATTCCCATGTTCGTTTTGGCAGTATATTCGCGTCCGATCCTAGATCCAGAATTACTTGATCCATTTCATACTCCCCGATTTGTGCAGTCAATCTCATTTCCCTTCCTGTTCGCGATGTGTGCTTTCCGAGTTTTTAGACTACGCATGGTTCTCCTGACCCAGCGCACCTAGTGATAAGTTCCTGCAGCCCTTTCATAGCTTTGCTGTCGCACAACAGTTTCATACATGTCTCCAGAAAGGTAGTGACCATTGAAGGATCCATCTCCGGCTTTAGTTGATCCTTACTACCTAAAGCGGAGGCCTCCATGAAGCTCTTCTTAGCTTCCATGAATGTCTCCTTGGTGCGCTCCAGATCAAATTCAGGTTCCTTTGTAGGAGCCTTGCGAACCCACGCACTTTCTTTGGGCTGCTTACCTTTGTCCTCTCTTGTCGTGATACCGCTTTTGAGCACTATGTTTACATTTGAGTCCTCTTCATGTGGCTCAGATCTCATCATTTACAAATTCTGAGTCGGGGGAGGCTAGACTACCCCTTTCTCATGCAACCACGCTATCAGTGTAGGGCAGTCCTCTGCCTCATGATCAAACTGAGTACAGTATAAACATGATGTTCTCATTAGATTCATACAATCACATGCATAGTGCCCTGGCCCTCCGCAATTGTAACAAATTAGTTGTCTGCGACCCCTTCCTGGTCCCAAAAATCTAGTGCATGCCATTCCTACATTTGGGTCGAGGGCTCATGTTTTGGTCTATACTCTGTTTGCAAGAGTCTGATCCATCATTAGCTCATAGCTTTTGTAGGTGCGCTCATCATGGCCTACCAATCTGCAGAAATTACAGAATAATCGTTGGGACATCTGTGTATACTTCTGCAATAGATGACAATTATATGTGGTGTGTTTTCCTCCTATCTGATAGATCGCACACCATAATGCAGGCGTCGCGCTTGGTCCTGCTTGTGCCTCAAGTCTTAATGGCATCGGCCCTCCTCCTGCCAAGTAATCCGCGAAGACTGGACAATGGTCCTTGTTATGCCCCTAGCCTTTACATTTTATGCACCATACCTCCTCACGCGCTTCTGGGTGAGTTGTCCTGTCCTGTTTCAAACTCTCCAATTCCATACACAAATTTTGCAGTTGCGTGTGGATTTGTTGGACTCCCAGGTCAGGATCTTGTATTGGGGTCTCATGCAGTCTCATTGCAATCTCCAAAGCTTCGGCCTGGGTGGATAACTTCTGTTGCGACACCGCCGTTCTTAGATGTAGTGTTAATGACTCTACAAACCATGCGAGGTGCTGCCCATCTGTCAAGGTCATGTTGGCTTCGCGAATCACACTCTTCAGTCTCTAATCCAGATCCCATGTGGTCTCGCCTGGAAGCATTGCGATCTCCTTGAACCCAATAATCGATTGTGTCTCTGACTTTGTCCTGCTAAATTCATTGTTCAGTGTGCCTGGATATCTGCAATCCCCACGTTCGGATGGTCATTAGAATGCTTAATGTACCATGTCAGTGCGTGATCCTACAACGTGCTCACCAATGTTGCCTTCTTTATATTGTCATCCATGACTCCTTGTGCTTCCCATACGACCCTTACCGTGAACCAAAATTGGTCCGAGTCTTCGTTCCCTACTCCTCTGAATATCGACAATTTTATTGTGCTCACTATATTGAACTGTGGTGGTGGTGGAGGTGGTGTGGGCAGAGATGGAGGTGGAGATGGTGAGATTGGTGGCGGTGGAGGTGGAGGTGGTAGGCGCGGAATTCGCTGCCTTATCAAACTGACCACGCTTCTGAAACTTTCACAAGATCTTCCTCGCTTTTGATCCGGATTTAAACAGGAACGCAACAAATTACAGAGATAACCATAAACACAGACATGCAGCGGAAATATTACTTCATTTCATTAATATACAATACTGAAATATGCTTACAAACAGAAATGGGAATAAACTAGCTAGGGCAATGGTAGCTTATCTCTGAGAAGAGATGTGGTGGCTACATGCCTCCGAACTGTGTTACAATGAGGCTCGAAGGCCTATTTAGTGTTGAGAAACAATCGAAAACCCTTAACATCCCAAAACCTAACCCTAGAAGATGAAACACCAAACTGTGGGCCCCGTTTGGGTAAATTGGTAC
>APFE030586300.1:0-10290 GCA_000404065.3 Pinus taeda
GTGTGTTTGGAATGCCGTTTTTGGTAAGTCTTCCAACCTGATTCTGATTTGATAATAGCCTGACCTTAAGTCCAATTTTGAGAAGTATTTTGCACCATGTAGCTCATCCAACATTTAGTCAATAAAGGGGATTGGGAACTTGTTTTTAATTGTTATTTTGTTTAATCCTCTATAATCAATGCATAGCCTAAATGAACCATCCTTCTTCCTTACCAATACTACTGGAGCAACAGAAAAACTTTTACTTTTTGAGATGATCCCACACTTTAAAAGGTCTTGGATTAATCTCTCAATTTCCGTCTTTTGGTGATGTGGATATCGGTATGGCTTGATGTTGACGGGGTCTGTCCTTGCTTTGACTTCTATTGTATGCTCAATTTCCTTGTTAGGAGGCATTTTCATAGGCAGGTCTTGAAAAAAAATTTCATGCTTCTAAATTAGATCTTGTATCTTTGGTGACTCTTCACTCATCATATTTGCAGATAACATTTCTAATTGGTGACATTGTACTACATAAGCGAGTGCTCCTTTTCGAATCATCTTCATCATTTGAGATGATGATACAATTTGATTCTTTGGTGCTTGGAATCCGTGTAATTTGTACCTCTGACCTCCCCATTTAAATCTTATGGATTGTACTTTATGGTTGGCAACATAAGTGCCTAGAGTTCGTAGCCATTGGATACCTAACACCACATCTACTCCACCTAATGGTACAGTGAAGAACGAAGATTCTAAATTAAAGTCTTGAATCTGCAATTTGACTTTATGGCATTTCCCTACCTTT
This sequence comes from Pinus taeda, assembly GCA_000404065.3. Classification (NCBI taxonomy): domain Eukaryota; kingdom Viridiplantae; phylum Streptophyta; class Pinopsida; order Pinales; family Pinaceae; genus Pinus; species Pinus taeda. The sequence continues at coordinate 788 of APFE030586300.1, forward strand.
TCAATCTTCTTACCGTTAGCTACCATCACCTTCATGTTTGGTAAGGGAATTGAAAAAATGTTGAGTCTCTTTGCCACAGTTGCATCTAAAAAATTGTGTGTGCTACCAGAGTCGATGAGAACCACTACGTTGTTCTTCTTTATATGTCCTTTCAACTTTAAAGTTTGAGGTTGTGATATACATGTCATAGCTGATAGTGACACTTGCAGAATACTTCCATCATCTAATTTTGGTGAGAATTCTAGGGCAGCTTCTGTTTCTTCTATGTCAGAATCCTCATTGTTTGAATCATTAGCTGCTTCACAATTATATAGGTTCTTTGATTCTTTTCCTTTAGCACACCTATGTTTCGGTCCCACTTCTCACCACAACGTTTACATTTGCCTTATTTTATCCTTTGTATTTCCACATTAGATTTTTCACCTTCATGATGATGTGGTGGAACATATCTTGTATTATTTGAATCCACGAACTGGGGCATTCTTCGTCTTGAATATACTTTTTCCAGTTTGACCACAATATCTGTTCGAATTTATTTTCAGCCATTTTTGCTTTTCGTCTTGTTACTTCTATTGATATAATGTCATGAAGCTCAAGTTCTACTTGTGAATAAGTTTTAAGTCCGGAAATGTATGATTGAACTAGATGAGACTCTAATAACCTAGTTACTCATGTTAGTAAGGTCTCCCATTCTTGAGTGTACTCATCCACACTTCCTTTTTGTCGTAATTTGATGAATGTTCAAAAAAACTCTCCTTCCCTTACACCTTGGAATCTTTTAAAGAATGCATCTTTAAATTTCCTCCAACTGATGGCGATTGTCGTCTTCTTCCACCACATATACTAATTATATGCTTCCCCTTCCATTTTCATGGATGCGTGCCTAAGCTTTTCGTCATCATCGTTGGTGTCATAAATCTCGAAGTATTCTTCTGCTTTATTCATCCATGCAACACTGCATTTTTCATTCCCATTGAATTTAGGCATCTCCACTTTTTCCTTTCGCTGATATTTCACTAATGGTTGAGCAAAAAAAGGGTGTCGATTGGTAAATGTACCTGGAGTTGCTTATTTGAAAAAGTCGTGTCACTATTTCCTTGGTGGGGCATCACTGATTTATTTGGAGATTCAGCTTTTTCTTGAGAATCTGTTGATTTTGTTGAATCTGATGAATTGTGCTCTTGATTTCCTCCATCATCTTGGAGTAGTTGTTTGGGTGTAATATTCCGCTTTCCACACAAGGTGTTCAACAATTCTAAGGTCTGATTACGATTCATTTCGGATTGAATCTGGTTCTACCCTAGCTATAGTTCTATTCGATTTGTCGTATCCTGAAGCTTCTTGATATTATTAGAATGCCCAATAAACTTACTCTCGAAATCGACTATTTTTTATTGAAATCATCAGAGTGGCTAGTAATCCTATTCTCCAATTCAATCAATCTTTTACTGAAATAAGCCATTGACATTGACGACATTGAACAAGTTTGTGAGGCCCAGTATAATTTGTCTGCCAACTTAGATTTTTTTTTTTAATTATATAATATTATAGCATTAATTAAAATTATATAATAAATTATATGGCATAAATTTTGAATTAATCTAGATAAAATGACAGTCGATGAATAGACACGACTGGAGGGTCAATGACCACGTCGGTCGGTGAGCAGACGTGGGCAGATGAAACAATGGCTCGTAATAGTGATGAAACCAATGGTGGATCGATTGTCGGAAAACAACAGCAGAGAGAATCAACGACGGGGTTTGGAAAACCACAAGGCCGATTGTGTTATGGAGGTGGAGCACGACAACGGAGAACCGGGGGCGGAGGTCAATGGGATAGGAGATAGTGAGACTGGGACAAGGCACAAAAAAGGATAGCGAGAAATAGGGTATGTCGATGGAAGAACATAATGACGACTAAGGGATGGGGTGCTAACGGCAGAAAGGATAGCTGGAAACAAAATCGAGATTGGGAGATGTAGGGTCATGAGATGGGACATGGCAAAAGAACAGCGGGACAACACACAGGTGGTTTGGGGAGTTAGATGATTACAACAGACTGGTGGATATGTATGCAACATAACAAGGAGGATGATGGACAAAACGCTAGAACGCAAGCATAGATTTGTAGGCAGAGGATCGATCGCTCTGATACCAGATGGAGTATACTAACTTTAGTAATAAACAGAAATACATAAATATTTTATTAATAATTGAAGGATGTTTACATTTTTGTGAGAGGCCCTGGCTATATACCACCTTAGGTGCCTCTTGGTGAATGGGCATGATCTTTGATCATGCCCTTTTGCCTAATAAACTACAACTAACTAATTTTTACATAACATTTTCCATGTAGCTTTTGAATTGTTTCCATAAATGCAATATAAACTGTATTGGATTTAAATGGGTGAGATAATGCACAAAAGTGTGCATACTTGGTAAGTCTATCAAATACCACCATTATTACACTCTTTCCTTCGGACTTGGGTAAACCTGTGATAAAATCCATTGAAACCTCCTCCCAACGTTGGCTTGCAATGAATAAAGGTTGTAATAGACTTTGGGTCTTAATTGTTTCAATTTTATTTTGATGGAAAACCAAACATTTCACCGCCAAACTTTTGAATATCCGATTTAAGGTCATCCCAAAAGAAAATCTTCTTAACCCTGTGGTAAGTTTTTAAAAATCCTGAGTGCCCTCCTAAAGGAGAAGTGTGCAATTCCATAAGAATCTTTTGTTTGAGTTAGGAATTATTACATAGTTATAAGTGATCTTTGTACCATAACAAATCATCACTGACTTGGAACTTGTGATCTACATGATGCTTTTCGTGCTTTGCTTTGTACTTTCCTTTGTGCATTTCAAGTTGATCTTGCATTTTTTGATGTACCATTTGGAGTCGTTCAACTAACTCTTTGGCTTTGTCCATGTTACTATTGGTAGCAACATCCTTCTTATCAAGATTATACATCACATTATGATGAAAATGGTAAACAGATTCTTCTACTTGATTCCTTTGACTCAAGCTTGAATATACATTTTGAAAGTATGTATTTTGTTGAAGATAACTTTCATGTAAAACAAAATGATGCTTGAGGAAAGCAGTTATACAAACTATAGACCTAGAAAGTACATGAACAAACTTGTCACTTATACCTTTCTTATACATTTTAACCAAGTGAAATAGTAGAAGAAAACCCATACAATAAAAGTTCCTTTGTTTCTGCAACTTAAACACTACACTATTGTAAATTTATGAATGAAATGAAATGGGCTTACCACATTGCATAAGGAATGCACACATGGCATAGTCACATACATCAACCTAAAACTCGAATGACTTTTTCAAGTTTAGAAGAACAAGTATAAAGGTTGAACTGATCTTTTGTTTCAAAGCATCAAATGCATCTTGTTGTGTGCCTCCCCACTAGAAAACCTTTTGCACAACTACCAAAGAATGCAAATGAGCTATAATAGAAGAAACATTAACAAAATATTTCCTCCAAGATTGGGTTTCTCCCAAAAAACCTCTTATCCAAATGACTATCTTTAGCATTGACCAATCCATAATGACATCAATCTTGGAGAGGTCTAACTTTAGCTCACCTTCTCCAATATCATTGCACAAGTGCATCAAAGAAGTTTCAGCCAAAATATACTTTGACATATTCAATAACAAATGTTCTTGACATATAACATCAAGTATTTCTTTCTCACACATGACATGTTCATAATGAAATTTTCTGAAAATGAAAATGACTTCCAAGTAGACTATCATATCTAGAAATGGCTTCAATAAATCTTTCTTCATATGCATGAAAGTAGTAGGAGCATGGAAAAGACCAAAAAGAATAACAAGCCATTCAAATAAACCTTACTTGGTTTTGAATTTCGTCTTCCATATGCCTCCTTCAACAACTCTACTTTGATGAAAACCACTTCTTGGATCCCATTCAATGAAATGCTTACCATTCTTCTTGGGCGCCAAAACAAGAGGTGCACCATATGGTAAAGGAGATGGTCAGATGATCCTTTTGTTCAACAATCCTTGGATTTGATTTGTTATTTCTGCACTTTCCCTTCTTAACATCATGTGCATGTCAATGTTAGAAAGAAGACACCTTTGCTACAATGGTATTTCATGTTGGATTCTCCTCTTGGAAGGAAATCCTTTTGCTTTCTGAAACACTTCGTCATCATGGTTAACAACATCAACCAAATCAGTTTTCAGTTTTGAGTTACAACCATCAAGCACTTCATAATCAACATCAACGTTGGGTTTCATCATAAGAAGCCCTAAATTCTTGCTTGAATTCACTACTCTTTTCATTTTCCCTGCATTAACTAATGAAAGGTTTAGTTTCTTATGATGAGCTATCACAATATAATCCACACCATGCTTGAACAAGTGGTACTTGTTTTCATGATGATAAAAGATTTATTTTCTATCATAAAGGTATGGACTACCCAAAACAATTCCTCATATATCAAGTGGTACAACATCTCATTCAACTTTGTCAATGAAGTTTGTTGTGATTGCAAACCGAAGGATACATTTTCTTGTAACCTGTAAGTTTATGTCCTTGCATATCCAAGCCAATGGATATGGCTTCGGATGTAAAATGGTATCAAGGTCAAGTTTCTTGACTAAATCATCAGATATCAAGTTGGCTTGAGACCCACTATCAAAAAGTGTGTCGATTTTTATATGTTTTGAGATTACCCTCACATGAAATAATTCAATCCTTATTTCTTCATTTGGAGTACTTGTGTGACCATTTGATATAATAGTGTTAGCAATGAATTATTTTCCACTTATACCCATGGTTGTATTTTTAGTGTCATCACCCGAATCGGATCCCAAATCCATTTGAATGATGACAACTATCTTTTCTTTTCCTCTATTGTTGAATTTTTTTGGTTTCATGTCAGGATGAAGCTTCCAATAATTAGCTTCATCATGTCCCTCTTAAAAACAATGTTTACGTATTGTTTTCTCTCCTTCTTTCTTAATGGATGCATTTTTCTTTCCTTTGAAACATTTTCCTTTCTCTTTGCCCTTAAATGGATTTTTACTACCCTATTATGGAGTGTTTTTCCCTCTTGCCTCAAGATGACTTGCTTCAGATGCACAACATCTAGATTATTGGGATTAAACATCAAAATAGTATGCCTAATGTAACTGTGGAAACCCCTATGTACTTCAAAAATGTGTCTTGTGATTGCAAATCTACACCTAACGAGACCCTTTTTCTGAATTCTTGGGGTGTAATCTTGCACATTTTGACCTTTAAGTTGTCTAAAGTTCTGCCAATTGATGATGGCCTTCTGCATATAATCTAGAGGGTATAATTGTATTTTAATTGCAGAAATGAAATGAGACCAAGAAATTGAGATATTACCATGCTTTTTTTATCTCCTCTTGTGTCTTTGATTCACAACATACTAGTGTTGCACCCTCCATTCTAAAGGAAGTTAATTGAATTTATGTCATCCTCTTGAAGGTTTTGAATTCTGCAACAAACCTCCAACCGACAAATCCAATTATCAAGCTTCTTTGCATTCACTTCACCATTATACATGTGCAGCTCAAATTTAACATCAAGTTTTAGTAAGGGCGATTTACTAGTTCCTTTTGAGGTATGTTGATGAGTATGAGTAAGGGTTGTGTTAGTGGAAGAGGGTAAAGATACCTGTGAAGAAGAACATGAAGAAGATAATGGAAAGGGTGGAGGTTTACCTCCATTTCCACTACCTCCTCCTGAAGAACCTTCTCCTTTGGGGGGTTTGGAGCTTTCACCCTGTAGCTTGGTATTCCTCTCTTCATAGAGGACCTTCGCCATCTCTGTCATATCAAAGAAAGCCTTCTTGAAGACCTTCTCATCTTTTGTCATGTTTGCAGGTTCATCTTCATGAGCCATACTCACTGGAGCTTCAACTACAACTTGAAGAAGAGCTGGTGTTGGAGATTGTGGCAACCTTTCCCTCCTTCTCCTTGACCCAACTTCAGGGCTTTCAACTGGCTTCCCTTCTCCTCCTTTGAGTTTTAACCTTGTAAGCATGACATAAACTTGCAAACAGTTAAATCTTTCTTTCACAAAGAAAACCTAGTGCTTTGATACCAAAATGATCTGATTAAGAATATTAGTTTTGTTGTACTAAGATCCTCCTCAGATTATAACATAATTCTATTCATGTTCTTAAGGATTTAGGAGTTTATTGCAAGTGAAAATGAGTTTTTATGTTAATTTTATGAGTAATTTTAATATAAATAAGAGACTAAACAAAAAAATATAAATGTACATAACATCGCCAATAACACATCACAACATGAACATGATGAAGGAGTTCACCCCTCCTGGGCTACGTCTCCTTGGTCCAGCATCCAATGGATTGAGCATCTCTATTATGCTCAAATATGTGTTTACAATGCTCAAATCGTTATGTAACCTGCTCCAATGAGTCTAGAATGTCCAAAAATGGCCACTTAGCCTCTTTTTTCACACAATTTGGCTGAAAACTAGAGAAGTTATGTCCTCTCTTAGTTTCTCCACTACTCGCTCTACAATTTACCCAAAATCAGGCACGGACCCTCATTTTTTTCACCCTGATTTTCATTAACGAGCCACCAAATCCATCGAAATATGTGTGGATTTGTCAAACATTTAATTTGGCTGTTGAGGCCTAAAATGCATAAATTTAGGGTCATATGGGGGCAGCATGCACCCAGGGGCTAACCCTTGGCACTGGCCCCTTTTCATCCAGCGGTCACGTAAAATGGTGGCGGTTAAGAAGTGGCATTCACATGGGGTGGTTGAGTCCGTGCCCACTTCCAAACAATGTGGAATCAAAGTTTAAATCAAGCATGCCATCATTTGTTGTTAAGAACCATGCACATGGTATGTTGGTAAAGCCGTTGTGTTAGTGTTGGAAGGTTGCGAGTTCAACCCCTGCTGCCTCCACTCACACTATAACAACAATTTTGGAGGCCTCCTAGGCTGCCACGTGGTGGTCTCTGGCTGGGCCTCGTGTCAGCCTATGGTTGGCCATCATTTGAACCAATGAAAAACCACAAAATACAACCAGTCAGGATGTGCCACTTGGCATGATTTCATTAGCCAAGAATGACTTTGACCAAGTCAATGTCCACATCACCTCCTCAAACAATGCCACATCAATACTACGAACTGTTGACTAGGCTGCCCTTTTTTTTGAAAATTCGTCTGTTTGGGAAAGTGAACATAACTCGTTTCTAGAGTCATATGCAACTCGTTTCACATGAAATGAGTTGCTTCAAATTCAAGATGATGAGAATTATGTGGTCTTCTAGGTTCCACACCAATCTGACCACTTTGAAATTTGAGCTATTTTTTGAGCTCCTAATCAGGCTCTCATTATGTTTTTACTTGTAAAGGAATGAACAATGTATATATGACCTAATAGATGATAATGCAACAAATGATACTGAGGGAACAATGCTTCATAATGATTCTTAGATAAGTATGAGACCCCTATGCTTCAATCTATTGCTTACACATGTAGATTACATATTCGTTATATGTTTGACAAAACAGCTGTCATGGCTAGTAGGTGTTTGGTTAAGGGCTTGTTCTATTATTTACATTTGAATCATTATTTTCTTGTTATCTCTCTGTTCTGAAGGTGTCATTCAATTCTGGGCAATGACCTGGGCTCTAGGCTTGAAAGAGTGGCTCAAATCCTAGGGACATTGGCACAACACTGGGAAAAATAGTCCCTAAATGCTGACTTGCCTTGGCATGAGAGCATTCATAGCCTCCTGGACACTGTCAGGTCCATATCATAGGAGCATCTAGGGTTCAAGTGGTCTAAAACTTTAGTGGGACCTGGGGGTTAGCTATCCAAGTAGTTGGGATAGTTCCTGGGAGTCATGTAGCTAATGTGGAAGGTATGTATGTTGTGTTTCTGTAGGCTGTATCTATTTTTTTGGTTTGCATATTTCGCGAGTTTGGGCCATGTGACATGTATTTTCATTCTCAAAGACCAATGAAGAATCTCTAGTGATTCGAATCAATTGGGATATATAGTATGTGTTCTTCTTTTGTATTTTACTTCATGTGTGATTTTCTTCTTCAGAAATTATGTAATTTTAGCTACCTAATTCACTCTTAAATCCCATATTTACTTATGTTATATTGTAGTAGACGATACAAGTGAAATTACGGATTTACCTATGTTATGTGATAGTAGGAAGTACCTGTGAAATTACAAATTTATTAATGTTATGTGATAACAAATGGTACATATGACATTTGCTGATTTACCTATGTTGTGTGATAGTAGATAGTACTTGTGAGACATGGAGATGAAAGCCTTATAATGCACTCCATAATTTATGCACTTCATTCCTTTTATCCTTTCATGATTATACATGGATTTTTTGCATATGTTTACGTGTTTATTGAGCCCTCGACACTGAGTTCCTTCCTTTTTTTATTCTTCCCATCTTACTGCAACAAAAAATATTAATATGCATTCTTTGTGTGTCATCCGATGGACCTTAAACATTTTTTCTTGGGAATGATACCTTGCTCATGTGTATAGTAGATCTTCCTTTACGAAAGGAAATTGAACCAACTTTAAAATCATTTTACATTCATCTCTCGAGCCGCACCGAATTATCTTCAAGAGAGAGTAAGATGTCCTAGGTAGTGAGCTCTCCTCAACGCGGGGTTTGTCTCTAGGAGCTTCAATACATTAAAAAAATGTGTTGAACACGTTTTTAAAATCTATCTTCAATTTTTATCAATGTGGGTCTTCTTAAAAGTTTGCATAATGGATACTCGTTGAATGTGGGATTCAATTCCATGTCCAATGAGTGTCTACACTTGAAATATGAGTAAACCCATAAGGAGGTGTTGTGCTGTACAACAACCCCCCATTTCATAAAATTCTACCTTCAACTATAATACGAAATGGGTCCCTTTTAGATTTATGAACAAAATTGGTATCAACTCATCATTCCTTAGAATATCCAAAAGAAATAATACACTATAAACCTTTTGAATAAACATAAATCGGTCTTATAAAATAATAAATAATTCTTTGTTATTGTGATAAAGTGATCGCAAGATCGCATATCGTAACAACAAAGGATGCGTAACAAAAAGGCCCATTGGTTTGCCCCGATCCGACAAGTGAATAACTATCGGATATCGGGAAAGATAAGCAAGTGTAACAAAAGGCCCTCTCTCTTTTCTCCGATGCGATATCTCTATCGGCGATCGGGGAGTATAGCATACACATATTAAAGGCACCCTTTTAAAACTCCTGATGCGAATAAGCTGTATCGCCATCGGGGATCGGGGATTTTGCAATGACACAAATGTTACTACTCGAGCATTTCTCCGATTCCGATTGCGATAGAGCTAAGCAAAAATTTCAAAAAAGATTGAAAAGGCTTGAGTATATTATGTTAGATTATTATTAAAATCCTTTCTATTCCCGATAGCGATTCACTT
>APFE030586310.1:0-18506 GCA_000404065.3 Pinus taeda
TTCCTGCGTGCATGCCTCCCCAAATCCGCAGGTTTATGCGCTTAACGACAGATCTCGTGGTTTAAAGACGTCGGAACATGTCTCTAGCCAAATTTTTTTTTTTTGCTAAAATTTGGAGATCCCAGAGAGCCCTGGAAAGTGCTCTGATACCACTTGTTATGCTTCTTAACTTGCAAAGTAATACCGAACAGAGAATATGTGAGAAAAATACCCAGAACACAGAATATGCGAAGAAAAGATACCCAGAACACAGAATAGCAATGATTTTATTACTCGGAGAGAAATGTTCACAGGCCTCTTCGAGGGGGCAACCTCGAATAGCACAGAGCTCGATTTAAAAACAAGAAATGATACTCCTCACAGAGAGTCTCTATCCTTTATATATGACTCATACATGCAATACCACGGGCCAATACTGTGGGTTTTATTAATACCATCTATCTAATACTACCGCCCATTTACCCTTTATTTAATACTACCGCCCATTTGCAACTAACTGTGGTCCCTTCATTAATTACGGGTTAACCACTTACAAATATTAATATCGGCTTTATTGACTCTTGACTATGACGTGATCCCATGACATGAATAAGGGGGTTAGGGTGGGACCCTAACATGTATAAATATGTATTATAACATTGAATGGAATATAATCAAAATTCAAGCTGGTAGTCCTAGTTTTGGGATATAGGGGAAATCTCTGTGTATATGTGTTTTATGTGTTATGGTCTCGCATTGTTTATTTTCTGTGTTTTAGAATTCGTATGCACGTAATTTCTGCACAGGGTTAAAACCTACAGCCATCTTCACTTATAAAACAAACTTTCTACATATTCCTACAATTTTAATCATATTTAGACTTATGAGAGAGTGTGGATGAGGTGACATACCTCTAGTTCCCTTTTCCTTGCTGATGCATGATGGAGGTTGTTGGCTTGAGGGGCCTGACCTAGGTTCAGCGTTAGTTGGCTAAACAAATACCTACACTACCGGCCCTTTCGGCATTAGCCTGCGGAGTGTGGAATGAAGTCTCACTCGATGTAGTATGGGGGGATGCTAGAACCAAGTTTCTGCACCCTTGAGATGGATGTGATGTTGGTTTATTCCAGCTATACCTGCCTTCGTGAAGGTTTCTTAGCCCTCTATTCCACCCTTCAATACCTTTGCGAAAGGGTACAATTGGCTTCCGCACAACACTAACCCATGGCTTAGGGGCTTTCACGCTACTAGGATAGTGAACTGTGATATCTCCCAACCTAGGTTAAGTGTCTCACTTATCTTATCAACCGATCTTAGTTAGCTTCGCATAAATAGATGTTCTTACTTGCGTTTACTTAACCAATACCTTTACATATATCCGTGCATCATATAAGCATTATAAGTGAAATTCATAGCCAACATAACAAGATGCATAAACATGAAATAAAGACACAGAAATTATAGAATCCTTATCTTTATTGATAAGTTCGGACAATTACAGATTCGACCGTCTTTGCACAGTCAGCTGCAGGGGTTCGTGCACTCAGCTGCAAACTTCTAGGTCTCTGTGCACTCAGTTGTAGAGCCTCTACCTACACTATGACCCAAACTTAGACTTCTGCTCTAAAGCTATGACTCAATCCTTCATTGTTTGATTGATTCCCTCTAAATACATAGAGCTTAGCTCTATGTATACAATCCCATGGTCTGTAGACCATAAGTAAATATTTTACAGCTGACATTACATTTGCAAAATAAGGGTAGACAACCCTATGACTCTTTAACACCTATGCACTCCGCGGCCATAAAATGTGGAGTATTTACACTTGGATTACAAAATTTGACCAAAATATGGGCTTTTAGCCACAAAACTGCCCTTGGGGGATCTTGTGCCCAACATGACCCCAACACAAACATCATGACTCACCCTCGAGTCACTCTGTAGGTGTGGAGATCTTAGCACGAAGACCTCCTAGCTCCATTTGGATCACTGTAACTTTGGTAGCGCACTGAGCGCCGTCTACTGGAATTCTTCCACTTGTTGTTTGGTGACATCCACTAAGCTACTACCCTGAATCCTCTACTAAGTTTCCTAAAGTGTTGTGAGCTTCCCTTCAATGGAATTTGTGATTATGTATTCCTCATCTATCCATGGTTGTTGGCGCGCTTTTAAGACTGCTTCTTTTTGCCGAGCGGTATCCACTTGTTCCTTAAGTGCCTTTGCCTCCTGCATCCGTGTGAGCCTCTGTGTAAGGGTGACTATCTATGTCGTCTCTTTGACCTCGTCATACCTTTGTTGTAGCTTGTGTGCCTCTATCTCCAGGTGCTTACATTCGGGTCCTTTTGAAGGGTAGTCAGGACCTCGAATGCCTATTCAAAAAGTTGCGTGCAGTCTACTACTGCATTTTTGACTGCCACTATTGTTGGTGTAGCAATAGTGGTATGTTGTTTCTCAACTTTTGGTGGAGTTGAAGGTTGAGCCCTCAACTTCAATTCTACAAAATGTAGGCTTAGCTCTAGCTAAACCCTAGCCATCTCTGTTCGAGCGTCATGCACCCCTGTGGCCAACTTAAGAATGTGTGCCTCAACCATTTCTTCTGCCTAAATGTCCAACTCCAGGACCATTTTATAGGCTTTGTCTACTACCTACATGATGTACTTGTTCTGTTCTAATCCCTCGTTGCACTGTAGGCCCAACTACTTGATGTTGATGCACTGCTCACTCATCACTTGCAGAGCTAACTCTCTTGGGCCCTAAGTTTCACAATGACTCCATATTGTAAGAGGTAGATCATCTCTCGAGGGAGTGTGGCCATATTCAATCCCACCCCTTTCAAACTACTAACCACACACTTGTCGGCCTCATTTTTTGTAGTGAGTTCCCCATCTTGTAGTAGTACCAGATTGGTCACCCTTGTGTGCAACATCTCCATGATAACTAAAGTGTCAGTTGCAAGGTAGGTGGACATTGTGCCAACCTATGGAGTGTGAACCTACAACTCTTGTAGTTCTATTCGGAGAGCCCCCAATACCAACTACTACTATTCTTTAAACTGTTGGAGGGCCTCCGAGGTGACATCCCTTATCGTTTCTCCGATATCATGCAAATCCCCCTTAGTGAGGGTGATTGGGTGAAAAGATGTCTTTGATGCCTTGGTTTTCTTTCATGACCTGCCTTCTCTTGCAGGCACTGATGCTTGAGTTGGGTGGATGTTGTCTGCAGGTCCACGCCACCTTGTTCTGTCAGCTCCTCTATTCTGTCTTAACCCCGGGTGAAGGTGGTTTCTGTCCTTCGCATTCTTCTCCTCTTGTCTTCTGTTGTTTTGCCAATTTCGCAGCATCGTGTGCTGCCTAGGCCTTAGCCTCTGCTTCCTCATTTCTATGCTTCTCATCCAGCTACGAAATTATGAGTTTTGGTTCTTCCTTCTTACGCTGCACAACGGACTTGTCTGTTTCAACCACAAAGCCTATTCGAGTGCACCACTCTAGCAGACAAGACTCGAGGACTACAAAGATAACATCGTCAGTCACAAGATATGGTATTTTATGCCTTGTGTTCATGGGGTCCTTCCACACCTTGATAAAGACATGGTGGAAATCTACTTTGAACTCTATGAAGCTTTGCAAACTAGCATATATTGTGGGCGAAAATTGTGGCTTGTGATTGATCCCCATTCAGATAGTCATCTCCATCAAGACCCAAAGGATCTTGCTTTCTTCTATGCGTTGCGCATCCTTGGTCATCCAAAGCGAAGCATAATTTGATACCTATGGAAGGTCCGGTACGACCCAAGGGAATTTTCTATCTTCTCACAACTCCCACGCCACCGGTATGATCGAGAGCAAGAACCAGGTGTAGTAGAATGTCTTTCACTGCTCGTGTGCCTCGCAACAGTTCCCAAGAAACTTGCCACATATATAATTCACCCATTTGAACTGGACTCCCTCAACGTATTGGGCTTCTAATGTCACAGGCATGGGCGCCTCATCCACATGGCACTTCCACATCACCTTCCCTGCTAATATTTGTGTGTCTAGGTTAACTGTAGGGTTGTTAATGCTGGAGATGGCATATCCCCGCTTTTTTCTTGTCCAACTTAAATTTATTTTTCATAGCTTCCACGAGGGCCAACTTGCCACCTTTTCCTTCACATATATCGGTTGGATCCTCCCCTAAGTAAGGCAACCCTGTGATCCTATGAATCAAGTGGTCTGTGATGGGATTGGGCTCCTCTAGCCATAAACACCCATCATGCACCAAGCATAGTAGCTACCTAATGACAAAGACGGTCGCTGGGGTGCAATGGTAATGCGACACGAAGAGAAGGTTAAGAAACCTAGCTTTCTGTACACCCTTGAGCCATGTCTGCGACTCCAATTCAATCTTTCCAGTAGTCACATCAATTCGTTAGCGCATTAGCTGCTCAGTTGCTAAATGCGAGAATTTCTCATGATCTTCAAGGTCCTAATCTTTGAACTTTAGTACAGGAACCTGCCCTAAGTGTGTCCCCTCAAAAACAATGTCATTTGGGCATAGTGGAGGTTTTAGTGAGCTCTTTCTCTCATCTATGTCATTTGGCACCTTGGCTTTATGCTTGCGTAAAGGAACATATTTTGGTAACCTAGTAATAGGGTCTACTCCCTAGCTTTCAACTTCCCTTTCCACGCCCTCCTCATCCACCAGGATTTCTTTAAATTCTTCCTCATTGGCCTCTAGATTAATGGCCTTCTCCTTTTCCTGCAAGGTGAGGTTGGTCCTTTCTGGGTTTCTTGGTGTGACGTGAACTAGGATCATAGCCTACTTATCCTTCTTTGGTTGTGCTGTTTTGGGTGATTTAGGGACTTCAACAATCACGCTGGCTTTCTCTGGGCTTCTACTACCGCAATTTCTTGCGCGGCTTCCTCGAGTGTCAACATCATTCTATTCAGGAGGTCCTGTGTCTCCTTTGGCAATCTCTAAAATACTGAACTTGCTTTTAAAGCCTCAAAATTTGTAAGGTCCATACACACCTGATAACGTAACAACTGAATTTTTAAAATGCCAAGTGTTTTTTGCTAGACAACCACCTGTGATTTATAGGGATTTTTTAATTCAAATACGACCATTTCTACCACATTCAACCCGTTAATGCTAGATTGGAAATAGGTTTTCAAGAATTTAATCCATAAAGCTCACCTTAAATGGCTACTGCCTACTCCATTTGGCCTCAAACTAACCATCAAATCATGAATAGTGAATTTAATAGTCACTTTCCGGTAGACCTGCGTGCTAGTGCAACTATCTTCGTGTTGTCACGAATGTTGTGACACTTCATTGCTTCGTGCACCTTTAAGATCGCGCAACTCCCCAACCCAAGAAGTGTAGTTTATAGTCTCGTGCCTCCTTCCAGCTACGTAGAGTGCTAAGATGGTGCTTCTGTCACATAGTCAGATGGTAGGGCCACCTGTGTATGGCTTCAAGCGACTTCCATTCATTTTTCTTGGAAAGGGTTCTCCATTTAACGTAAACAACTAGACCATGCCATCGTCGTTAATCTCCTTAATAACATAGGTCCCTAAATAGTGCATCCTAAACTTTCCGGGGAATTTATCAAACCTTCTATCATATAATAAAACCATATCATTTACCTTGAATGTGCGCAACTTGATGTGTCGATCATTCCATGTCTTTTCGTGCTGCTTCTGGACCTGCTAGTGAAATACAACAAAAAATATTTCTTCTTCAAACTCATCCAGTTCCCTGAGCCTCTCTTCCACAGCTCCATGATCCATCATACCTGTGAGCACTGCTATGTGCAGACTAGACACAATGTACTCCATGGGCATCACCGCTTCAACCTCGTATACCAACCTAATGGGTATCTGTCTTGCTAACTTTTTGCACGTTGTCTGATAAGCCCATAGGACTACAGGTATGCATAGGTACCAATCACTTCAATGAGCATTATAAAATGTTGTCAACACATTTTCAAGCACTTTGTTGAATTCCTCCACTGTCCCGTTAGCCTGTGGGTGATAAGGTGTGCTCTTTTGGTGATACACCTGAAATTTCTCTGTTAGTGCATTGATCGTCTCATTCAGGAAGTGCGTACCATGATCACTCATCAAGATCCTTGGAAATACAAATATCATTAGTACATGTTCAAATAGAAGCATCACATTAGTCACACCTATGCAACCCTTCATCGGCTACGCTTCTGCCCAATGAGTCAAGTACTCCATCACAGTGATAATGTATCGCACTCTTGTCTTCCCTTATGGCTGAATAGGTCCTACAAAATGTATTTCCCACTTCTCGAAAGGTTGCAACATCATTTGTGGATTCAAAGGCATTTGATCCCTCCATGGTGGCCTACTTTTTCTTTGAGATACATCATACACCTTGAAATATTCTTTTGAATCCTGATGAAGGGTTGGCCACCACAACCTGACACGTAGAATCTTTTGCATAATTTCTCTAGATGCATAATGTCGTCCCGCTGCACCCCCATGAGCATCTACAAGGATGATAATTCGTTCAAACTTAGGCGAATGCCATTACAATATTTCATTAGTCCCCGTCTTGTATCGATGCCAAACAATGACAGTGAAATTTGCCGCACATACCACTAATTCCTTCTTTTGATGGACAGAATTTCCTTCCAGTGTGGTTCCTGTTGTTAGGAACTATATTATATCATTGAAATGACAATCTATGACACACATTGCAAATAGCTGTGTGTTAGGCAATCCTTCTTCCAACTTAGTAGGTTCCTCCCCCGTTCCAATTCATGACAGATAATCTGGTCCTACGTTCAATCGTCTAGGCTTCACAACAACTTCAAAATCATACTCTTGGAATAATAAGAGCCATATGTATATTTCCCCCCCAACACAAGCTTATTGATAAGGTACTTCAGCGTGGAGTGATCCGTATACATCTTGAGGTGGCCTCCTATCAAGTGTTGGCAGTACTTCTAGAGCGCATACACCATAGCTAGTCCCTCGTGCTTAGTGGTGGAATAGTTCTTCTCCGCTTTGACCAACTATGCATGTGGATCATTTTTTCCATTGTAATTGTCTATCAGTCACATCTTAGGCTTCCCAAATCATGTACTCTTCATCCTCCTACAGTCGCTCCAATCATCAAAGCTTCCCTTGTGCATACCACACCATCTTGCGGGCATAGCGTGCAACGCCCAGTCTAAGGCCTAGAAGCGTTGCTTTTCTTGCACCTCACTTTCAAATGCATATGAAAAGGTATATACCTCATTTATACCATCATAAATAGGAATATTTCTTTCCTCTGACAAGACATAATGCAACGACCGGTTCATCATGTTGCAATTCAATGTAGTTACCTTGTGTAATTGATTCTGCCAGCGTTCTATTTCTTCATCAGAATCCAAAGTGTAGGAACTCTCGTGCTCCCATGTAATCCACCCATCTATAGTGGGATTCACCCAATCTTGGTCTCACGATGTTATCTTATAGATGTAATCTAGATCATCATCACTCTCATAATCATAGACTAGTTCCTTATAGTGCGATCCCTCAGCAGGATCTAGGGGTACTATTACACACAGTGATTTCTTCTAAAAGATCATCTTTCACTTCTTTAGATTGATTACCCTATTTATATCAATAGCCCAGTCAATTCCCAAGAGTCCAGGGTAGGGATTTTTGTCATCCACAATCTCTATTACTTCAAAATATGTCAGCGCTTGCTCCCTCAATATCCACTGTCACTCCCTACAGTCGCCCCATAGGTATGATTTTTTGTTGATTCACCATCATTAGCTGAATTAGAGACCACTATAGCATAGGTTGCCCCATTCACTCCCAATTATGCTTTGGTAGGACATTTGCATCTGACCTCAGGTCCAAAATGACCTGATCCATTTCGTATTCCCTGATTTCCGTGGTCAATCTCATTTCATGTCTTGTCCTTGTCTTATGCTTGCCAATCTTTCACACTATGCATGGCTCACCTGGTGTGGTTCTAGCACATCTATTGATGAGTTCTTGTAGCCCTTTTATAGCCTTACTGCTATGTAGTAACTTCATACAGGTTTCCAGGAAAGTTGTGAGCATAGAGGGGTCCATCTCCATCTTAGGCTTATCTTTGCTTCCTGAAGTGGAGGCCTCAGTGAAGCTCTTCTTTGCTTCCATGAAGCCTTCCTGAGCATGCTACAAATCAAAATTAGCCTCGTTTGTTAGAGCCTTGTGAACCCATGTACTATCTTGTGGTTTTTTCCCCTTGTCATCTCCCATCGTGATTTCACTCCGGAGCAGTATATTTACGTTTGAATCTTCCTCGCGCATCTCAGACCTCATCATCTATAGGTTTTGAGTTGAGGGAGGTGGTAGCACCCCTTTTTCATGTATCCTAGCTATCAAGATAGGACAAGCTTCCGTGTCATGATCAAACAACGTGCAATACTTGCACAATGTACACGTTGGATTAGTGCAGCCACAGTCATAGTGTCTTGGTCATCCACAATTGTAGCAAATCAACTGTTCTCAACCTCTACCAAGTCCTCCTTCATGTCGGTGATGCAGGAAGATCTATTAGTCCAATGTATTTAGAGAAGTTAGGTCATCTTTAGTTTCGTCAATTTCGCTAGTGTTCTTCAGTTATGTCAGGGTTGGTTTCGCCGATAAATCTCATGGTGGAAATGTCACAATGTCACAATGTGACAATTTGTTTTGATGTGATTCATTAAATAGGAGCATAAGCTATGGTATTTAACCATGCTTCAACACCTATAAGGATTTTCTAAACCTAAAGCGATGTTATAAACCCAACACATTCAAACTATTTTATAACCGTAAGTTCTAAGTTCTAAACCCTAAGCCTAAAACCTAAAAACCTAACTCTCAGGTATAAGTTATATGTTAAAACAAACATAAAACATTACAAACATTAATACAATCACCTCTGACCACATGGGTAGCTAACTGTGTCAGATTTCATGTGACCAGTGCAGTTGAAGACCATCAGAGAATTGAAACTGTGACATTAACTGCTAGACAGTTGACTGTGTCGGAGAAGGGCAGACATGTGAACAATCATAGCCAAGCTTATGTAACTGCATTCCAAAACTGTAGAGAGTTAGTAGAATGCAACAACGTTTGCAGGCACATGAGGTTGTTAACGTAACCATAGAGTTAATCCAGAACTGTAATCACTAAACAATTGTCACATGTGATAGTTAGCGAAACCATCGCCAAACCATTAGGAAAGACCACCAGGTGGCAGTCAGGTAGTTGACTACCTGATGCTCACATGTGACAATTTATCCTCTGCTTGGTTAGTAAGCCACTAGGGGTTATAAGCTTCATTATATGGTTAATTATGGGTCTTCTAACTGTTTTATGAAAACAACTAATGTGAAGACCTAGAACCTAGCCCATGTGTCATGAAACAACTAGATCGAGTTCCCAAACTCGTCAAGGAGCAACCAAATATATCTCAAATTCACCCAAGGAGGTTTTATGAACCTGGAGGCCTTTAAAAGGTGAATTTTTCCTTCATTGAAGATTAGAGTGATTTTCGTTTTCATTTGCAGTTTTTGGAGCTCATAGGCAATTTTTTTTTTTAGTGTAACACGAGCATCCGAAGTCGGAATTGGGAACTGTGACAGGCATTGGAAATCTAGTTTATAGGGCTATCTATTGATAGTGATCAGAAGTTCCTATGTGCACATTCAGTCTGGTCTTCTCTCTATGTAATAAAATTCCCCTATTTCAATCCTAATAAAGCGGTTGCCCATCTTGAAAGCGAACCCAGAGAGATAGTCCATTAAGGATGAACTTCGTAATAAAACTTGTTGTCCAGTATCGTTGTGCTTTTACTATTTTCATTTCTGCTATGCATTTATCTTGTATTTAATAAACTGTTGTAAAGTCGTCTTCTCAAGTAGTTTTCCTCTGTTTCCGCACTTTTCAGCTAACATTGAATTCAATAATGGCTAATCAACTCTACATCAATTTTTAGTTTATGATCATTTCAGATCATATAATTTGGTATCAGAGTAGGTTGCATTTTTAGAATTTTCCATTGAATTTTAACCATGTCAAAGTCACAATGAGGAGAAGGAATACTTGAGCAGAACAATCCAGAGATTGGGAAGCGATGAGTCATTTATAAATCGACCATGTCAAGATTAGATGCAGGTGAAAACATTAAAAACAAGATGAGTGAAGAATAGTTTCAATAGGCATTCTTCACTATGCAGCAAATGTTGGGAGAATTGTACGAAGACAAGAAGGCAAGTGATGTAGCTTCTTCTTCAAAGACATCGAAGAAGGAAAAAGGTAAAGGCAAGATTGATGAAACTCCTTCACCTCTATCGTCTCCATCGTCCTCTTCTTCTTCTTCTTCAATTTCTAAATCTAAAATGGAAAATAAACCTAAGAAAAAATCTCTCTTGAAACTTGATGTAAAATTTGAATTACCTATTTATGCCGGTGAAATGAATCCTGAAAAGTTAGATAACTGGATTAAGCAGATAGAAGTGTATTGTCATATTCAGAACATCTCTGATGATGAAACAAAAATTTAGTTAGCTACACTTAGAATGAGGGAACAACTTTAATCTGGTGGGAAAGTAAAACTCAAATAGATGTAAAGCAAAAAGGAAAAATCATCTCTTCATGGTCTAAGTTTTTAAAATATCTTAGGAAACAGTTCTATCCTTTAGGATATATGCAGTAGGTTGTGATTTATTGGCAGCATCTAAGGCAAGGTAAAGGGTAGAGTGTTAAAGAGTTTACTCGAGAGTTAAAAAAGAAAGCATTGGTGCTTGGTATTTCATTGGATACATGTGAAACTTTGTTAGAATACATCGACAGTTTACATTCATATTTGCAGCATACTTTATTCATGTTTAATCCTGATGATTTTGATGAGGTGTGTGTTCAGGCCATACATATTGAATTAGGTGGAAGGGAATTCGAGTTTTCACAAAAACCAACTAGACAATTGGATATCAAGGATTCCAAAGACAATAAGAACAAGGGTAATCTGAAGGGAAAGAGAACAACAACAACTCAGAAGGAAGGTGGAAGACCTACTTGTACTCATTGCCAAAGGATCAGACATGATGAGTCAAAATGTTGGAAACTTCACCCAGAACTCAAACCGAAGAAGTTTTTGAAGAGGAAAGGTGAGAAGAAGGCCAATACAACAATCGAATAAGATTTGAGTTTCGACTTAGGTGATGAAGTTAAAATAACCACAATGGTTTCAACAAGTAAAACTTCTGATACTGGTTCAAGTTCTAATACTTCTATGCCTTCGTCCAATCAAAGTCATCTAAATGAGGATAAAATGGCTGAATTATTTCACATAAGGATAACTTCTAAGAACACAAATATAGATACATTATTTGATAGTGGATCACAGGAAAATTTAATATCTGAATATTTAGTTAAGAAATTGGGTTTGGAGACACATAATCATTGAAGACCATACCCTCTAGGTTGGCTGAATAAGGAAACTCATATTGATGTCACAAAGTAGTGTCGACTAAAATTTCCCATTACAAATCATTACATTGATGAAGTAGATTTAGATGTGATTCTAGCTTATATATGTGGAGTAGTGTTAGGAAGTCCTTATCTCTATGATCATGATGTAGTGTTTTATAGGAGAGAGTATAAGTACCATCTTAAGAAAGATGCAATTGAATTTATTGTCAAGGCACATAAAATTAAAACATACTTGGATTTAGTTTCAGTTAATCACGTGAAGAGATTAATAAGTTCAAGTAAGAAATATGTACTTATGGTTGTGAAAGAACAACATAAGGATCGAAAGGATGCCTTTTCAAGTTGTGAATCTCAGTTTGAAGATAGTTTGGTTAAAGTGGTAGATTCTTTTCAAAATCTATTTAAGGAACCAAAAAATCATCCTCCAAAAAGAGAAATACAACATGAAATACAACTAATGTCAGATGCCCCTCTTCCTAATATTGGAATGTATTGCTTATTGGTTATAGAGAATGAAGAAATAAAGAAACAAATACAAGAATTGGTTGAAAAAGGTTTTATTCGGCCTAGTTCATCTCGATGTGGCTCACCCATAATTTTGGTTCCTAAGAAAGACGAGACATGGAGAATGTGTGTTGACTTTAGGGCCTTAAACAAAATAACAATAAAAAATAGGTATCCTCTTCCTAGGATAGATGATTTACTTGATCAACTGAAAAATGCTGTGTATTTCACTAAGTTAGATCTAATAAGTCGGTATCATCAAATTTTCATAGTAGAAAATGACATCTGGAAAATTGCATTCAAAACTAGACAGGGACTATTTGAATGGTTGGTAATGCCCTTTGGTTTGTATAATGCACCAACAACTTTCATGCGGGTTATGAATGATGTTTTTCACCCATACATTGATAAATTTCTCATAATCTACTTAGATGACATTCTGATTTTCAGTTTTAGTATAGAAGAACATGTGAAACATGTTAAGAAGGATTTTGAAGTATTAAACAGGGAACAATTGTACCTTAAACTTTCCAAATGTGAGTTTGGGAAAACTTCGCTGAATTATCTTGGTTACATAGTTGGAGGTGGAAGCTTAAAAATAGATCTAGCTAAAATTGATGTGATTGTTAAGTGGCCAAGACCACATAATGTGATTGAAGTTAGATGTTTTTTAGGTGCAATTCAATATTGGAGAAAATTTATCGCTCAGTTTTCTTTGATTGCTTCACCATTACATGGTTTAATAGGTTCTAAGGTTTGCTTTTAGTGAGGAGGAAAACAAAAAAAACTTTTGATACACTTAAGAAGAAAATAGTCACATCACTAATCTTAGCTTTACCAGACATTCAATAGCCATTTGAAATTGAAACAAATGCTAGCGGTTATGCAATGGGTGTAGTCTTACTTCAAAAAAGGAAACCAATTTGTTTTCATTCGGAAACCCTTTCTAAAGTAGTAATGAATTATCCGACATATGATAAAGAACTATTTTCTTTGGTCGAAAGTGATAAGAAATGGAAAAATTATTTAATGGATAAGGAAATAGTGGTTTACACAGATCATCAACCACTTCAGTACTTACAATTGTAAACTAAGTTGCAACAATCTTGTCATTACAGATGGATGGGATTTTTTCAACAATTTCACTTAGTAATTAAGTGCAAGAAAGGTGTCACAAACAAAGTAGCTGATATGTTATCTAGACCATCTTTGAATGTTTTCATAGTTCTTCATAATAGTTCTTTAAAACATGAAAGTTATATAGAACAATATACAACAAATGCTGATTTCAAAGATATTTATGAATCACTAACTCATGGTGCTCAGGTGGAAGAAATCAATTATCACGTTCATGACATGTTATTATATCATCTGGGTAAGTTATGCATACCATTGACAGAAAGAGTGCATGTTGTCAGAGAAGCACATTGTTCTCGCATTTTAGGGCATTTTAGAGTAAGAAAAACAATGGCACAAGTTCAAAGGTATTGTTCCTGGCCTCATATATATGAAACTGTTGCTAAATACATTAAAGGATGTGTGATGTGTTTAACCAGAAAACCAAACAATCGAAAGATTGGATTATACATACCAATTCCAATTACTTGGTGACCATGGGATAACATTTCCATGGATTTTGTTGGAGGACTCCCTATGTCCAAGGGAGGGCATGATTACTTGTATGTTGTGGTCGACAGATTCAGAAAAATGTGTATTCTTATTCCTTGCAAAAAGCAAGTGATAGCTGAAGAGACCGAAAAGATGTTCTTCGATTAGGTATGGGTTCATTTTAGATTACCTACTTCTATTATTTCTGTTCGATACACTTGTTTTATAGGAGAATTTTGGTCCACCTTATGGGAACTCATCGACACAAAGTTGAAAAAGAACACAACCTTTGACCCACAAACTGACAGACAAACTGAAGTGGTAAACATGACAATTATACATATTCTCTGAGGGTATTGCAGTACATCCTAAATTGTGGGAGGAATCTTTATTTTATGTGCATCATGCTTATAATCAAGCCTTACATTCATCTGCTAATGGATCGCCACTTGAAACATGTTTTGGGTATCTAGCAAAGTCACCCATGGATTTCATGTTTGGTGAAGAGGACAAAGTGGGTGAACATGATGATGCGAAAAAAGCAGTTAAGTTCATTCAACGGATACAATAGATACATGCAACAGTGTAGGATGAGTTAGATAAGAGTCAGGCCAAATACAAAGTGCACCACAATAAGCATCTAATCGATCATCATTTCCAGGTCAGCGATCAAGTATGGTTGTATATCAGTAAAGATAGGTTGAAAGGAGAAGATAAGAAACTGAAACCCATCAAGTATAGCCCTTTCACAATTATGGAAAAGATTGGAAATAATGCTTTTCGATTAAATTTACCTCCTTACATGTGAATTTACTCAGTTGTAAAGGTGGAAAATCTGAAATTGTATGAACCTCTGATGATCATGGATCTTGAGGAAGATACACAGATTTTGACTATTGATGACTTGGCACCTGAGTACATGAAGGAGTTGCAGCATGATATCATCTTGGATAGGAATACTCTATCTTCAAGGCATGGAGTTGTTGAATATCTTTCAGTAGGACTCAAAGGCATGAATCCGAGCAAGGCATGCTGGATGGATATCGGGAAAGTGAAGGAACTGCACCCTCACTTGGTATCTGCTTAAAATCAAAACTTTTGTGGTCCAAAAGATTTCAAGTGGAGAGGACTGATCCAGGAGGATCTATCAGTCTAGTGTATCTAGAGAAGTCAGGTCATCTTTAGTTTCGTGAATTTCACCAATGTTCTTCAGTTATGTGGGGGTTGGATTTGCCAATAGATCTCATGGTGAAAATGTCACAATGTGACAATTTGTTTTGATGTGATTCATTAAAGATGAACATAAGCTATGGTATTCTATCATGCTTCAACACCTATAGGAATATTCTAAACCTAACACATTCAAACTATTATATAACCCTAAGTTCTAACTGCTAAACCCTGAGCCTAAAACCTTAAAAACTAACTCTTGAGCATAAGTTATATGTTAAAATAAATATAAAACATTAAAAAATATTAATACAGTTAGCAATGACCATGTGAGTAGCTAACTATGTTAGAGTTCATGTGACTAGTGTAGTTGAAGACTGTCAGAGAATTGAAACCGTGAGGTCAACCGCTAGACGGCTGACAGTGTCAGAGAAAGGTAGACATGTGAACAATCATAGCCGAGGTTATGTAACCGCAGTCCAAAATTGTAGAGGGTTAGCAGATCGCAATAGTGTTTACAGGCACATGTGGCCATTAATGTAACATAGAGTTAATCCATAACTCTAACCACTGAACAATTGTCACATGTGAGAGTTAGCAAAACCATCATCGAACTACTAGGGAAGACCACCACGTGGCAGTTAGGTAGTTGACC
The DNA here is from genome assembly GCA_000404065.3 of Pinus taeda. Taxonomy (NCBI): domain Eukaryota; kingdom Viridiplantae; phylum Streptophyta; class Pinopsida; order Pinales; family Pinaceae; genus Pinus; species Pinus taeda. The sequence continues at coordinate 15,392 of APFE030586310.1, forward strand.
ACCTGGCACCCACATGCAACAGTTTCTCCTCCTCTTGGTTAGTAAGCCACCAACGGTTCTCACATTTATTATAAGGTTAATTATGGGTTTTGTAATAGTTTTATGAAAACAACTAATGTGAAGAGCTAGAACCTAGCCCATGTGTCATAAAACAACCAGATCGAGTTCCAAAACTCATCCAAGAGCAACCAAATCCATCTCAAATTCAGCCAAGGAGGTTTTTATGAACTTGAAGGCCTTTAAAAGGTGGATTTTTCTTTCATTGAAGATTAGGGTGGTTTTGGTTTTCATTTGCATTTTCTGGAGGTCATAGGTAGTTTTGTTTTCAGTGTAACAGGAGCATCCAGAGTTGGAATTGGGAAGCGCGACAGTAGTTGGAAAGCTATTTTAGAGGGATATCTATTGACAATGATCAGAAGTGCCTTTGTGAACATTAATTCTGGGCTTTTCTCTATGTAATCAGCTTCTCTTGTTTCAATCCTAATAAAGCAGTTGCCCATCTTGAAAGTGGACTCGGAGACATAGTCCATCCGGGATAAACTCGGTAATGAAACTTGTTGTCTGGTATCACTGTGTTTTTACTATTTTCATTTCTTCTATGCATCTATCTTGTATTCAATTAGTTGTCATAGAGGAATCTTCTCAAGCAGGTTTCCTCGATATCTACACTTTTCGGCTAACATTCAATTCAATAATGGCTAATCAACTCTACATCAATTTTTAGTTTATGATCATTTCAGATCAATTGGCATCGTCCATGCCCCTAAAATCCTGTGCGTGCCATCCCTACATTCTAGTCAAGGGGCCACCTATTGGCCTAAACCCTGTAGGTAGGAATTCTATCCATCATCAATTCATAGCTCCTGCAAGTACGCTCATCATGTCCTACCAACGTACAAAAGTTGCAGAACAATTGTTGTGGGGCTCGTACATGCTTCTGTAACAAGTGGTAGCTATCTGTGGCATGTTTTCTGGCTACTTGACAGATAGCACACCATAAAGCACGTGCCACACTAGGTCCTGCTTGACCTTTCGACCTTAAAGGCATTGATCCTCCTCTTACAAGGTAATTTATAAAGACTGGGCAATGGTCCTTTTCATGACCACGACTCTTGCTTTTCAAGCACCATACTTCCTTGCATACCTCTAGTCGAACTGTCTTGTACTGCTTCAGAATTTTCATCTCAAGGCATAGATTTTTCAGCTGCGCATGGACCTGCTAGACTCCTAGATTAGGATCTTGCATCAGAGTATCAAGTATTCTCATTAAAATCTCCAAGGCCTCTACTTGAGTTGTTATCTTTTGTTGCGACAATGCACTCCTTAATTGTCGTAGTAGTGAAGCCACAAACCACTCACTATGTTGTCCTTCAATCAAGTTCATGTTAGCTTCGCGAATTGTATATTGCAACCTCTAATCAAGTTCCCAAGGCACCTCACATGGTGGCATCATGATCTCTTTGAATCCCACAATTGATTATGCCTTAGTTTAGGCCTACAAAATTCCCTATTTAGTGCTGCTTTGGTGTCCACTACTCTAGCATTTAGGTTATCATTGGAGTACTTAATATACCAGGTTAGTGCACGATCTTGCAGAGCACTAATTAGTGTCACTTTCTTTATGTGATCATCTATAACACCTTAAGCTTCCCATACAACCCTCACAATGAACCATAATTGGTCTGAGTCCTCATTTCCCAAGCCTTTGAATAAAGGCAAATTCACTGTATTGGCCATATTGAATCATGTTGGAGGTGGAGGTGGTACAGGAAAATTTGGAAGTGATAGCGATGCAGTTGAAGGTGGTGTGGGTAGAGGTGGTATTCATGGAAATCCTTGTCTTATCAGCTGAATAACACTTCATGGAGAGACCTTTACTATCCCTTCTTCATCTCTTTGCTGAGGTGAAATCAAGGGGCTAGAGTATAGACCCTTATTTCCTTTGTTTCTGTAAATTTTTCTGCTTCGTGTAGTCCCAAACATCAAGGTAGTTGCATAACCAATTTTTCACACAACAAAATTTTAATCCAAGTATTCAGAGATTTTATGTACTTACTTCACGGTCCTTTGAAAAAGCTCCTCTTCGCCTCACTATAGCTGACTAAGGTGTCGACTGCAAGTTCAGTCACAAATCCTCATATGATGCGATTGAGCCAATGATCGATAGGACAAGCAATCTTATACTCTAATGCTTCCAACCTTCACACTAGCTCTAGGGTCCAAACAATAGGACCATCAAGTTGCCAAGGAGATCGTTATGCTCCCAGGCGAGACCCCCTGGGATCTGGACCAAAGATTGAAGCACATGATTCCCAAGGCCAATATGACATTGATAGATGGAAATCATCACATATGGTTTGTAGCATCACTGACACCGTGCTTAAGGATGGCACTATCACAACAAAAACTTTCCATGCAGGCCAAATATTTGGATATGGTGATGAGATTGCATGAGATCCCTATACAAGACCCTAGTCTAGGATTCTAACAAATCCACGTGCAACTACAAAATTTGTGTCTGGAAATGTATAGTTTTGAATAGGACAGGACACCTCGGTCAGAGGCGCGCGAGGAGGTATGGTGCATAAAATGCAAAGGCTAGGGGCATGGCAAGGACCATTGTCCAGTGTTCGCAAATTACTTGGCAAGAGGAGGGTTGATGCCATTAAGACCGAGCGCGGTGCCTGCATTATGGTGCGTGATCTATTAGATAGGAGGAAAACACACTACGATAATTTTCATCTATTGTAGGAGTATACGCAGACGACCCAACAATTTTTTTGTAACTTCTGCAGGTCGGTAAACCATGATGAGTGCACTTGCAGAAGCTAAAAACTAATGATGGATTGGACTCCTACCTAGAGGGTGTAGAAAAAAATGCAAGCCCTCGACCTGAATGCAAGAATGGCGCACGATGGATTTCAGGGGCATAGTCGAGGTCGAGGTGGAATGGGATCGAGAAGTGGTCACAGACAGTTAATTTGTTATAATTTTAGAGGGATAGGGAACTATGCCACAATTGTACAAACCTAAGAATGACATCATGTTTGTACTATACTCAGTTTGATGATGAGGCAGAAGACCGCCCTACATTGATAGCGAGATTTCATGAAAA
>APFE030586317.1:0-19535 GCA_000404065.3 Pinus taeda
TTCATCATAGACATCCATGGTAAGATGCTTCATAGCATTGGCAAACTGACTTTGCCCTTCCCTGCATACAGTCCATCTACCAAATGCTCAAGTGAAATACAAGTATCAATAGTACTTACATCATCATCATCATCATGAGGTTCCTCGAAATGAGTCTCCCCATCTATACATGTCTGTAAATTGTACGATCCTGGTCCAACTTGATTGATCTCAAGTTCATCCTCCATTATTGTCACATTTGCAACATCCTCAATCATCACGACTTCCTCTTCCTTGTTAGCACAATCTGCAACTTCATCTTGCTCCATTGTCCAACCAAGTTGAAGAAGTTCGTCTTCAACATTCTTTTCCAAGACTTCAAGTTCCTTTCAAATCCAGGGATTCTCTTCTTTCATCCGCTTCAACTTGTATAAGGTAAGCAAGAGCTTTCCTTCGCATTCTTCCAAACCTGTCATCTTGTCGTTCAGCTTGGCCCAAGCACAAAGCTTCACCTCTGCTAACCTGATTCACCTGTTAACCTGAATCACCCTGATATTCCACCTGTCACCTACAAAACTTGAGCTTCCTTTCAAGTCTTCAGTCTTCGTAGAATTAGCTCCTTGATTCAGTTCACCAGCTCTGATACCAACTTTCATGCCCCTACACCTGCGATAGTCTTTCAACCGCTTATAGCGAGGTGTGGCACTACCAATCATTTTCTTTTCACCAATACTTACGATTGTATACTACGCCTAACATTCTATACTTAGTTTTATTTTTGTTACCAAGTATTATTTTTTTTATCCTTTATACAAGTGAAAGCCCATAACATTCACATAAACAACATTATACAAGAGAAATGCACAACAATATAAAGGGAGGGGAAACTCCCTGCAATATGAGTCTGCCTGATATCAATATATTATACAATTTTTCCACTTTTACAAAGTATAGGCTAAGTCCTTGGGAAACCCCAAATTTATACTTAGCCAAATTTCCAACCTCGGCAAACTTGGTTGCCCAGCTCGTCGGCACCTCCGCATGGTCGCCGCACGACTCACCAGCCCTTCGTTCACCTCATCGCACGATCGTGTTGTTTGCCCAACTTGGGCGCGCCTCGTCATAACCAAGTCGCTACACACGGGCACCTCCGCATGAGTCACACCTCTGTTCACAATCTCAGCACTTCACCAAAAGTCACACCGTGCACACTTGCAGAATGGGCGAGCGCTCACCCGAGTCACCCAAGAACCCATGCCAAGTCGTCACACAAACTGGCCGCCCACGCCCTTGTTCACCGTCAGGCGCTCCTTTGCACAACCTGAGTGCCACACACCCGTGTACGCCCTATACTTCGACCGGCGGGCGCTCCTCTGCCCGCATCCTTCACCCAAAACCAAGATGTGCATTCACCTCCATGCGGCTTCACTCAGGAACAGGCGCATCACCAAATCTGCGCCCTCCTATCTTTCTGCACCACCTTCTAGTTCTGCACACTCCTCTTTGTTGAGCGAAGTCCTTGTTGAGAAATTGTCTTCCAAATGAGCCATCATGCGTATAGTTTATACGCTTCAATTCCTTGGCTGACCTGTTCAATTCCTTAACCAATGCGTTTTTCCATGCTTGCGGCTTGGTCGGCCTGTTGGCCAACGCCCTCAACCACAACTTCAACCGTCGGCTTCACTTCATGAGCGCCCACGCTCAACCATCATATAAACGGTGTCGCTCATCCCATCTATGCACTTCAATCTTATGTTTCCTCATGCGTGATGGTCATAAAGCTTTCATAACTCGTCGTTCGGTGGTAGTAAGAACCGCAGGTCCTTACAAAAGTGGTGCGATGAACGTCAAGGCCATTATACGGTCAAAGAAGATGGATTTCACTATCCTTTCATGATGAAAACTGCATTGCAGTCCTGGAATTGAATTTTGTGTCGTCAAAGGGTATTGTCGGAACCGTTTTTTTTTAATATTTTGTTAAAAGGGTTTTAATATTTTAAAAGCAAAAGCGGGCTCTGTTTTCTTTTAGAGCTCCCATCTGAAAGGGGCTCCTATTTTTTTTAAAGGAGTTTCTATATCCTTAAAAATGGATTTGTTTTGAGCATCCATCTGAAGGGATTGTATTTTAAAAGTTTTTATATTGTTTTTCAAAAAGAGAGCACCCATTTTTTTTTTAGATCCCTTCTTTGGATCTGGAGATAGATCCATTACTAATAGATCTGGAAATTAAATTCACTTCTTGATCAATTCTTGGAGGTTGAAGGGATTTTGGAATAGATTCATAGATCGACCTATCACGATGAATAATCAAATGGTAGAAGCATACTTGAATGAGAGCAATAAGCTCAATGGGTTCAATTATTCTAATTGCAAATTCAAGTTGTATACCCTACGTGAGGGGTAAAGTGCATGGACGATTGCAAATGGGGATGAATTGAAGCCAATTGCAAAAGGAGGTGGAACAACCGCAAAAATTTAGGATTGGGAGAAGAGGGAGAACAAAACAAAAGCGTTGTTGAAATTGTCAGTGAAATACTACATTATCCCTCACATTAGAGAGTGTAAATCAGCAAATGAAATATGGACGACTCTCAAGGATTTGTATGAGATAAAGAATGCAAATTGCTTACTGTTCCTGAAGAGAAATATTCTCTCCATTAAAAAGGAGGAGAATGAATCAGTCGAAACATTCATCTCTCGGATCAAGGAGCTGAGTAATAAGTTGGTTGATATAGGGGAGACAGTATCAAACATTGATCTTGTCATGGTTACCATGAATGGTATGCCTGATGATTATCAGATGTTTATTACAGGCCTGAACGCAAGGGAGAAAGCCCCCAGTTTCGAAGAATTGACAAGGATCTTTATGCAAGAGGAAGAGAGGTGGATGACTCTAAAACCCCAAAATTCAGATCTTGCATTAATGGCGAAGAAAAATCCTTTCAGAGGAAGAGTAGGCACAAGACAGGAAGGAGCAGGTACACCCAAGAGAAAGCCACCTCAAGGTATGTCTTCGACTAGAAATGATTCAGGGATCAATTTTTTTTATTGTGGTAAATCTGGTCACATTGCTCAGAATTTCCAAAAGAAGAAGCTTGATGAAAGTCGACATATACATAAGAAGAATGTAGGGCACTTTGTTGATGAAGATAGGAATTAGAATCTCAGACTTTTTTTATCTGATTCTTCTTTCTCTATCGAGAATGATGAAGCAAAAACTTGGTTTGTAGACTCAAGAATCCACTCACATGATAGGTAACTTTCATTGGTTTGAAAATTTTAAAGAAACCAGCGGTGGTGCTAATATCTACCTCGGTGATGATAGAGGTTACCAAATTAAATGGTATTGAAATGTTCCTGTCATATTTCTTTATGGTAATACTAGGCATATTCAAAATGTAATGTGTGTACCCAGAATTAGGAAGAATTTGATATTTGTCTCTATGATAACATATCAGAATCTTAAGGTGGATTTTTTAAAGTCTTATTGTGTTATTAAGGATATTCTGGATCATATGAAACTAATTTCATCAGGTATTCAAGTTGGAGGTCTGTACAAATTGAATGTAAGAAGCACACCACACCAAGACTTGACATCATCAATTATGGCTGTAGACAATTTGTGGCATCAAAGATTCAGTCATATTAATTTTCCTGACCTATTGCTACTTCAGAAACGAGGTATGGTCAATGGTTTCCCTATTTTAAAAAATGTTCATGTTGATTGTGAAGGATGTGTTCTTGGGAAGATGCATAGGGATGATATTCCCTCCAATTTAGATAGAAAGAAGAGAGATATACTAGAGCTTGTGCACACTAATATATGTGGGTCGATGCAGACAAGGTCATTAGGAGGTGCCTATTATTTTTTGTTATTTGTTGATGATTGCATGAGATTTAGCTGGGTATATTCTCTTAAAAAGGAGATTCATACTTTTGAATATTTTAAAGAGTTCAGAAGCATGGTTGAAAAATAGACAGGCAAGTTCATCAAAAATTTTCGCTCAGATCAAGGAGGAGAATACAAGAAGGGTGGGTTCATTAAATATTGCAAGGACCATGGGATAGTTTAGCATTTCACAATACCCCACACTCCTCAACAAAACGGGGTTGCAAAGAGGAAGAACAAAACCCTTGTGGAGTGTGCATGCAACATGTTAAAAGGTAAGAACCTGTCTAATGGTTTTTGTGTAGAAGCAATAAATACTGCAGTATATTTAAAGAATAGGAGTCCAAAAAAAAGCCTTGATTTTAAGACCCCATCTGAAGATTTATTAGAATTTAAGCTTGTAATTAATCATTTAAGAGTTTTTGGCTCGAAATATTTTGCTCATGTTTCAAAGGAGAATACGAAGAAACTAGATTCAAAGGCCATTAAATGCATTTTGTTGGGTATTGTACAGAGTTTAAAGCTTATAAAAATTTGAATCCCTCTACTCATAAAGTTTTTGCAAGTAGTAGTATTCCATGAGAATTTTGAAGATGGAAACCATGATAGAGGCAATGAAGAATGGCACATGCCTTTTCTAATGGAAGATGGAAGAGATGAAACAAGGGACAACCATGATCAGTAGAAACAACAACAACAACAACAACAACAAAAGGAAGAATCAGATGGTAAAGATGCAGTCAACAGGCCAAGTCCACCAAGGGATGATCAAAACAGATTTGAGGTCAGTCCACCAATAAGGAGATCAGGTAGGCAAATTCAATTGCCAAAAATATATAGGGATCATGCTCTTATAACTAGTATGTTAAATGTTGTTGAACCCTCAAATTATAAAGAAGCAATTCAATATGATGAATGGAGGGCAGCCATGGAAGAGGAATATGAGTCAATACTTAAGAACGGAACTTGGGATCTAGTTGAACTACCTAAAGTTAAATAACGCATAGGTTACAAATGGTTATACAAGCCTAAATTTAAAGCAGGCGATAGTATAGACAAATATAAAGCTAGGTTGGTGGCAAAGGGGTACTCGCAGAAAGAAGGAATATACTATGATGAAACCTTCGTCCTTGTAGCTAAATTAAACACAATTAGAATGTTAATTTATTTAGCTACCAGACATCATTGGATGATACACCTGCTAGATGTCAAATATGCTTTCTTAAATGACGAATTAAAAGAAGAAGTGTATTTAATGCAACCTGGAGGGTTTTTTAAACAAGGGGAGGAATGTTTAGTTTGTATATTGAGAAAATAATTGTATGGATTAAAATAGGCACCCAGGTCATGGAATGATAAAATTGACTCGTTTTTCTTACAACATAGTTATAAGAGGAGAAAGAACGACCCTAATCTGTAAACTGTGTTTGATGAAAAGGGGAAAAATGTTTTGATTTATATATATGTGGATGATTTTATTATTATAGGAATGCAGATGAGCTCATTAAAGAAATCAATTGCATATGTCACAAGTTTCTGAAATGAAAGAACTTGGGGAGTTACACTATTGTTTGGGTCTTGAAGTCTGGAGGGATTATGGCATGACTTTTCTATCTCAGGGAAAGTATTTCAGGAGCTTATTGAAAAATTTCAGAATGAATCAGTGCAAAGCTGCCTTAGTGCCTCTACAATAGAATCTCAAACTTCAGAATGATGATGGTTCTAAGGAGGTGGATGCAACACTATACATAAAACTAGTTGGGAGTTTGATTTATCTGACTACAACTAGACCTGATTTAACTTTTGCAGTCATTGCTTTGAGACAGTTTATGTCAAAGCCTCTTGAGAGTCATTGGGTGGCAGCAAAAGGCGTCTTAAGGTATCTTCAAGGAACCTTGGACTTTAGTATTAAATATATTGATCTGTTTGATGTTAGATTGACAAGTTTTTCAGATTCAGATTGGGCCAGAAATCTGGGTGACAGACGATCCATAATAGTTTATTCCATTTCTGATTGTAAGCATATTTCAGTATTTTCCATTAATGAAATGAAGTATTATTTCCGCTGCATATTTGTGTATATGGTTATCTCTGTAATTTGTTGCGTTCCTGTTTAAATCCGGATCAAGTTTGGTTTAGGAGACTTCTCCATGATGTCAGAGAAGAACAAAAATATCCTACAGTTATCAAATGTGACAACAAAATCTCAATCAAACTTGCAAAAATCCTATGTTTCACAAAAACACAAGGCATATTGATATGTAGTTTCAATTTGTTAGAGAGAAGGTTCAGTCAAAAGAGATTTATATTGAATACTATAATAGTGTGATAATGCAGCAGACATCTATACTAAGGCCCTTGGAAGAATTAAATTTGAATTATTTAGGGAGATGTTAGGAGTACTAGTGAACCCTTTCTCCATTAAGGGGGAGTGTTGAAATTAATGGAGAATGTATTATTGGAGAGAATCTGTTCATTTATTTTGCACGAGTCATAGTTTAGGAATTAATTCCTACATTCTAGGTTGTTGTTCTAACTCTCCTATTTACATGTAAACAATATATATTCTTGATGATTAATGATGAAGAGGTAGAGCATTATGCAAGAAACATACTCCAATTTCTGAATATATATTTGTTTCTTCCATTTTTAACAATAACATTTCGTTTTCATTGTCGTTATCCATTCAATTACTCACTAAACTTCTATTATTTAAAAAAATAAAACAATTTAATTAAATGTATATCTTATATTCTATTATCTTATAAAATTTCATTTATATTTATAGAAAAATAATCATACAAATTAACTAATATTTCATAATTCATATTATCGTTACAATAAATACAATATAAATATATATATATTATATATATATTATATATATAAAACTTTACAATAAATTAATAAATATATATATAAAAATAAAACTAACGATCATTAATTCCTACTTCTTATCATTAAAATAATTTTAAAACATTTAATTAAATGTATCACACTTGCAATCATTTTTTTTACGAAAAATAATTATGTTATATTTGAAATATGAATTAACACTCAATTAATAAAACAGATTTAAAATAAAAAAAAAATCAATATTTAATATTTCATCTCTGCGTTGATTCTTATTAAAAAACATTAATACTTGAAATCGGGTAATTTAAATCATTTTATATTAGGAATTTAAATCAATTTCCTTTTTTTAAATATAGGTTATTAAATCAGTTTTCTTCGTTTATAAATATTAAATATAATTTTTTTTCTATATTTTTATTATAAAATATTTAATATAAAAATTTGAAATATTTACAAATAATAATAATTTAGATAAGAATTTCTCTTTTAATATTTTAAAATTAGATATCTATAATTTAAGGAATGAAGGTAATAATAATGATGGTAATATTTTTTTGCTTAGGGACTTCAACGCTAGAACTGCAACTAATCATGTTACTCTCCTAAGTAATAACTCTAACTGTAGGGTCTACAATTTTAATTTCTACATAAAATCTATCAAAATAAATACATGTTCGTACCTGGTGTTCCTGTTTAGTGTTGATCCTTGGCTAACATTTCTCTGTGGAAAATTTGATTCCTCTATAATCATTATCAAACTAACCATTTCTTCCTTGCCTATTTGGGATCAACCTCTGTGGTTCCTAGGCCCATAAGAGACTTCGAGATTGAACATTTCTAGCCCCTGTGCCCAAAACTTCAAGAACAATGCTAAAGTTTCTAGGTTTTCAATTGAGTCGAGAGCCCATAACTCGTCCCTTAGGTTCGTTCCATCATAATCTCTCTTCCGTAACTCTCTTCTCTTCTGCCTCCCCTCTACGAATCCAAGAACTCCGTTTTTAGTTTGTTCGCCCTCTCTATATCATAGAGGTTTCTTCCTCCCTGTGAAACCTCCCCACAGCCTCTGCATAAACTAATTTTTCAATTCCCATTGGTTGTCGTTCAACTGACATTGTTATGAATGGCCTTTAAGGTCTTTTGAAGTGGTCGTCGATCCTCTGCCTTTGATAATAAATGGACCTTTCTTTAGTAGTGACAATCAGGTATGTATCAAAGACATAGGCATTTACACGTATTCTATGGGCTTCCTTGAGGAATCAATTTATAATCTTTTGTTTATTATAATAGTCTTTTCAAGCGGTTGCTCTACCTTTAGGCGTAAAAACAAAAATAAATTTATAATCATAAATGTGATTTTGGTATATCATGGTTATATTATCGTAAGTTATATCTAGTGTAATAATTATCTAATGTAATGACCTTGTCCAAGACCTCATTTAGAGTAGTAAGATGGCTTTTATAGCACTCAAGTCATAAGTCACGACATAAGGCCTCCACAATGATATGACATAGTTCATTATTAGATATTTTGATTTTACCATAGAAAAGGGAAAGTTAGAAGTGTTTTTAAGTCTGCTCTTAAAATGGGATTATTAATTAATGAGCTTTTAAATGACTTATTAATTAATGAGATTTAACTAGGTTTATTAATTAATGAGTTTTTAATTGCAAAAGTAGTTTAGTTTATTCATTAGATTTTATTGTAGAATTCTAAACTTAATACATTTTTTACATTTTTGATAGTTAAGTTTTAATTTCGTATTAACGCATTTACCTAAGTTTAGACATTCTTCATAACTAATTAGTATGTGTACTAGTGTAGTGCATGTGATGCCTACATACGTAGCTATCACATGCATGCTACTAATCATATTCTGACAGTAAGTCGAGTTGGTTCATTACATACACCCCTCCTTCAGAAAACTTCATCCCGAAGTTAGGGTGTATATAGTATATCAATAATTACTTTAGTGATTAGTATAATCATGTAAGGATTGCTTTCCGTGATTGAATTCTCATTTATAATGTGAGGAAATTTTAAAATTTGTGTTTTGAACATTTATTGGTTTACAACTTTAGTACTCATGTCCTGCCCCAATAGAGTTCCCAAGCTATTCTAGAATCATCCTAACCTTCCTAATCTCTTTTGCTCCCATCCTATCTATCCTCTACTATAATATGCCATGGCCTCAGCTATACAAACCTAACCATCCATAAAACTCAAAGGCTGGGAGCGACGACTACATCAACCTAACTTCCCCAGTAGGCATATGATAGTCATCATCGCACGTCTAGGGGAGATCGATTCACACAATCCTCCCATGACTCCAGGTTTTGGAGGATAAATGGTGGGAAACACCTCCACCCCTCCTAGTAGGACTAGGGTCAACACCCTATCATGGAATTTCATTAAGCTTCAATTGTTCTTGGAGTTTTTTCATCACGTGGTCTGTTTTATAATATATTATTTGCAATATAAACACTCGTCTGCACATTGTAACATATGCATAAATATACTCAAAACCAAAAATAACTACAAATAATTTGTTTCCAACATTCATATTTGTTGACATCTATTATATTGATCTTTGAGTTCATATAACATAATTGGCTATGTCTAGTCAATATTCTTGTAGTTAGCTTTCAGATTAAGTAATCAATTTTGGTCACTATAATTATATCCATATCATCAAAAATAACAGATATATGGTATTTAACATAAACACACGTGCTGCTAAGTAAAACACAATATGTAGACATTTCACTCATAACATAATGCACATTGTTATCCATGTACTAGTAATGTGTACATATTTAATTAAGCATACATGACAAATAATCATTTGAAATAGCATTCCCATGTGTAAATCTTCTAAGTTATTTATAAGTTCAAAATGACAGTCTTATGTATCTCACTAAATTATAAAGTAAGGATATACAAAATAAAGTTTTAGTGCTTCAAAAATAAAAGCAATTTGGGATAATTTTGGCATATAGTTTTTGTGTCTTCCCATGTAGTAGACCTAGGATTGTACTTGTCCCATTGGACCTTAACTTAATACACTAGGTGGTTCTTGAGCTGTCGAACCTTATGTTTTAATATATGTAATGGTTCAACTGAAACAACTACATCATGTGACACCTGTAGTTATTTCCGTTGAAGGTTATGAGATTTGTCAACTATGTAGTGTCTTATTACATATAGATGAAAAACATTATGAATTTTATGAAAGTGGGGTGCCAATGCAATATGGTAGGTGACAGGTCCAACTCTTTCCTTAATTTTAAATGGCCCAATAAACTGGGGTGACAACTTTGTTCTATTTCCAAACCAGATGGTGCTTTTGTTTGGCCTAATACAGATAAAAACTTGTTCCCCTACTTCATAATTCATGTCCAACCTGTGAGCATCAACGTAGCTTTTCTATCTATCTTATGCCTCTTTTAACTGTTGCCTAATTTGTTTTACCTGTTCCTCCATCTCTTGAATTAATTCTAGTCCCGCTATCACCCAATCCTCTAACTTGTCCCAACTTAGCAGTGTTCTGCAAGGTCTTCCATATAACACTTCAAATGGAGACATTCCAATTGAACTATGGTAATTTTCATTGTATGAAAATTCAACTGATGGAAAGTAATTTTCCAACTATGTTTTTTGATCCATAACACACATCATCAACATATCTTCCATTACTTGGTTCACCCTTTCTATCTGTACATCAGTCTCAGGGTGATAATATGTACTTAAATTTAGTTGGGTTTCTAAAGCATACTACATACAAGTCCAAAAACATGACGTGAATTGTGAATCCCTATCTGATATGATATCCTTAGGAACTCCATGGAATCTAATAATCTCATTTATAAATACATGGGCTACATCAACAACTTCATAAGTATACTTTACGGGAATAAAGTGAGAACTTTTCGTTAGTTTATCCACCATGAAGAAAATGGCATTGTGCCTTCATGGAGTAAGAGGTATCCCCACAAAATAATCCATAGAAATCACCTCCCACTTAGTCATAGGAATGTCGAGTGGTTGTAGAAGACCTGCTAGGTAACAATGGTCAGCTTTTAACTACTGACATTCAAGACATTTTGCAATGAATTGGACAAAATCGTGCTTCATGCCAGCCAAAAAAAATAGTTTCCTCGTGTCATCATACATTTTCTTTACACTAGGATACGTAGAAGAGATTGCTTTGTCGACTTCAGTGAGGATGGTGTTTTGGATATCTTCAATATCAGGGATATATATCCTTCCATGGAATCGTAATAGCCCATCATTCTCTAGTTCATATCATTTAAACTTAGGTTCTCTTAGACCTTTACTTTTAATCTCGAATATTACTTCTAAATACCATCTATCTTCCAAGGGATGTTCTAGAACTCACTCACTTAAATCTACCTTAATTGGTATAAGGGAAAATATCCTTGGACTTCTACTTAGAGCATCTGCCGCTACATTCTCCTTCCCTTTGATGTACATGAAATTCCAAAGACGTATTTGCTTAATAATTCACTCCATTGCCTTTACCTGGCATTCAAGTCGCTTTGGGTAAACAAGTATTTCAAATTTTGGTGATCTCTTTTTAGAAAAAAACTTGTCCCAACAAGGTAGTGTCTCCATCTCTTTAAAGATAACACTACCATGGCCAACTCTAAGTCATGTGTGGCATAAATTTCCCCATGAGGTTTTAAGTTCCTTGAGGCATATGTTATTCTAATCTTTTCTTGGATGCATCAGTACATACAGTAAAGTCTTTGTCCATGTCAATTACTTGCAAGATTGGTGCACTGGTCAACAATCTTTTAAGCTCCGTAAATTCAATGTCACATTCTTTGGTCCACTCATATGTAAAACCTTTGGGCTAGAGGGTTGTGATAGGCTTTGTAAGTTTTGAGAACCCTTCTACAAATATTCTATAATATCTTGCTAAACCCATAAAACTATGCAATCCATGCATATTTTTTGGTATCTGTCAATCCATGATTGCTTTTACCTTCTTAGGATCTACTAAGATCCCTTCACCAAATATAATATGACCTAGGTGTTTGTTTATGGTGTTGGATACCGCCAACATACAGGGGATCTCTCAGATGTCAGGTCCCAATTAGATCTCACACCATTTGGTGTAGGAGTCCCATTCGACTATATAATCTGGCCACTATTGCAAAGGTTTTAGAGGTGTGCCTCGATTACAATACATACACAAGAGATCAAAAAGACCTTGTTTGTGAAGCTCATGGTTCCACTCTACAAATCATGGTTCCACTCAAGGCACCTCCATTAGTCTCGTCGACTGAGTGATGAGAGTTTAAATAAATTCGTTGGGCAGAGTTTTCCATATGGTCATTTAGCCCATTGGATAATGTTGATATTAGGTGATGGGTGGTGAGGGTTTCCAAACCCACCAAACCCGAAATAGAAAGTGTGTTATTTTTGTTACTGGAAGTTATAACAAATCTTTATCAGCATTCACATATGGCGTTAACATTTGACCATCGAGTTGCGTTTAATTTGGAAGGTGTGGTTTGTCACATTGTAATCGGTGATTACAAACAGTTTGAAAGGTAGTCATATGTGGTTGACCTGTTATGTGTGCTAGTTTTAAATAACATTCACTTACACAATATTGCGGGGCCGCCCCTTGGGGGCAGACCCACGTGGGTTGAGCGGGTTCAAACCCTGCCAACCCCATCACACATTGACAAGTGGCAACCATTGGCCATTGACCATTTTAACGATGATCTATAATATGTGTTATCTCCGAGGTATGCGGTGGTAGGGTTTGACCACCCGCCATCGTGTGTATGTGTGTGTGTGTGTGTGTGTTTTGGTTGGCAGGGTTGGTGTCTTGCCAACCAATTTTATATATATTTTTTAAATCTTGTTATATTAAGACTTATTAGTCAAAAACCATTTACTAGAAAATAAGGGTTACTGGGAAAATTATTGATTCGACAAGTTGGATTCCATGCACCGATATTATGCCAATTTTTTGCCTCCTTAAGGTTGCCACTTGGCCAAGTTTGAAATAAAATTTGACCAATTATAACTTGAGCATACGAACTCGGACTTGAGTGGCATTCACTTCAACCCGACAACTTTGATTTTTCGATCTATTCTAAAGCCACTTCTAAATTTGAGAATTCTGGAGCCACCTAGATCAATTAAATAATGATTGTAGGTTAGAATTATGTTATACATACACTTAGTTATATAAGATAGGTATTAATATAGTTATCCAAAAAAAGGTTTTATTTACAGCACGAGGATGCAATGAGAGGAAGGTGAACTAGATATAAAAATGAAACTAGAATCTAATGCGAAGGGAGTTGAGGATAGAAGCCACTTTTTGGGGAAGTAAAATATCCCAAGAGGTGTGTAATATCAATCGAGATTTGCACAATCCTGTTGATAGCATCCCACTAGTGGGTAGATTATTATTTCATCCAATATACATGCTAGCCTCAACCTAGGTTCAAACTAGTTACAAAAAAAGGGGAAAAAATGAATAAGGAATTATATAAAAATGGATAGTCATTAAGGGAAGTTTGAGGTCTAAAATGGACCTCCTAAACAAAATAATAAAAGAATAGTTAAAAGAATAAAATAAGACACATGAATTATGAAAAAAAACAAAAACAAATAGAAAGGAAACTACTTTTTTTATTCTATTTTTAACTTATCTCCTTTTAGATTCACACTAATTCCAAGATTAGACACTCGTTGAATACAAAAACAAATTCCACATCCAAATAGTACCAAATTTCTTAAAACTTATTAGATGATATTTAAAAAATGTTTACAATTTTTTTTCAAATTAATTATTTTATTTGGTTAAGAACATTAAATTAACAACATAACTATAATATCGAGGAGTAGTTTAATTATTAGGGATTTTTATCTTTTTGGTTGAAATTTATCGTTGAAATTTTTATGAGACTATGGAATTTTATTGTTTAAAATTTGTTTTCGAATGCAAATATGGATTCACTACCCTTAAAAATCTTAGAGGCACTCCGAGTGTACAAGTTACAGAGATTAGACATACTATTCCTTATAAATCCCCTTGGACAAAATTGACTAAAAAATATCACTAGAAGATAAGATCATATATGTACTAAATCAAAGTTAATGTTAGAAACTATACCAAAACATGTTTTAGAAAACATATATTAATAGTATACTCTATTTTGTTCAACCAACCTACAAGTCCGCTTCACTCCATTACTTTCTACCTAAACTCCCTAACGTAAATCATATAATTTCATGGTGGAAGTAAAGCAATTCATTACAATTAAAAGGTGAATTGCATTTGAGTGAGGAAATAAAAGGCTATCAATAAGGTGGTTTTCTTGATGAATGCGGCCACACCAAATATTGATAGTTGTAAGGGTATAGGAGGCATGTCAAGCCACTTTTCACTAACATTGGCTAATGGCATCTTTGAAAAGGGAGTGAAAATATTGAGAAAGGAAGAGAGAGACCTCTCCCATGGATATCCTACTTTTTTTAAACCTCCCTCATTAGATCAAATTTTAGAACTATCTTTGTTGGGATGAAGGGTTTATAGCTTACTAAGTGGAGCATTGAGCTTTTAAAATAATGATGGTAGGTTTTAATCATGTTATACTCACACTTGATTAAATAATATAGGGTTTTTTTTTTTTTTGTAAGCTGAGTAGGTCCTTTTCTATTAACATAAAAGAATATTTACAGCATCATCAAGGTGGCCTCACCCCGCCTGAAGGGAAACCCGGTATCTTTGCCACCCAACAGTCTTCACAACCAAACAAAAATAGAAAGTTTCCATCTGTTCAAACCTAGCTTCAAGTCTTTTATCTATATTTCTATTACTGCCTATATACTGCTTCCTATTTATAATAATAGCCAAAATTTTCATGTCTACAAAATAGAAAAAACAAAACAGATTCCCTGACCAGCCAGAGCATGCCTTTGATCATTTCTTTTCAGGCTCAGCTTGCTGAGCTTTTTCCTTCTTCACCAGCAGTCCACTTGCCACCAGCTGTTGATTTAGGTCCTCCAATCTTTTCTCTTGTATCAGCATGGTTATGACAATGTCCTTCAATTCTTTTTTCACATTTGGGATACTTTGTACCATCTCAGCCATCTCCATGGCCACCTATTCCAAAGCTTTTGCCATGAGCCTCTTCATGACCCAATACAAGTGAAGAGACTGCTTGTAAAGGGTCATTCTGCCTCTGGTATGACCAGGGTCAGGCATGAGAGCAATCCACTCTTCCATCTCATCTTCAGATTGAGCCTGGATGGCTTCTTCTTCCCAATACTCCATAATTCTCCTAATCTTTGGGTTAGATTTCTCCCTGTACTCTTGCTCAGCAATCCTAACTCTATTGCCAATGGTCTGTCTTGTTCGTCGCCTCTCCCCTCCCGTGGCAGGCTCTGCTTTTTCCTCCAGACTTGGGCTGCATCGGTGCCCTCTCCTTCCTCTTCTGTCCCCCGGGTCCTTCCGCCGACGGCCGCCTCGGCCCCTGCGACCCCTTCCTCCTCTGCCCTTACCACGGGGACCTCCCCTGCTTCTTCCTGCAAAACGAGCTGGATCTTCTTCCGCTTCATCGTCATCCTCGCCTGGTAGCTTTTTCCATCTGTCTTTCCAGACATCCCCTTCCTGGTTTTCCTCCTGCTCTTCGCTTTCCTCCTCTGATATCTCAAAAACTTGTATTTTCGGCTACCCATCGTCCTCCACCTTACGCTTGCCTTTCCTGTCAGCTGCAATCCTGCTCTGGTCCTCAGGACCCCCACTGCGCAACCATCTTCTCCCGCTCCCGCTGCCTTCCATCTCCATACTCCTTCCTACTTTGTGCCTGTCTCCTCCCACTTCCCTTACGAAATTGTCCCGGTTCCAGTGGCGTTCTGGGCTCCCGACTGCAGACTTAATGCTCACCTCTCGGCTCTGGTCCCATCGGCAGCAATAAAACTTTCACCGCGTCCGCTCCATGGTATTATTACTGAGGCGATGATGGGAGATACGCCTAAGGCCAAGATCCTTGATAGCAGTTCCCCCCGCCATCCTTCCGTCCCTTCCCGTGCTCAGACCACCTGCACCATTTACCTGCCGGGCCTTCCACTTGCCTATGGAAATTATGCCTTGATCACCTTCGCCTGCAACCTTATTCATGCACCGCCAGTTCATTATTACTCTTTCCACCAGCTCATCCAGCCCGATCGGGCGAATTAAATAATATAGGTTACTGATATAGTTTTGCAAAGTTAATTTTTATTCACAAATAGAGCATGCATTAAGAGGAAGGTGGACAAGTTATAAAAATGACACTTGAATGTGATGAAAAGGGAGTTGAGGATGGAAGCCGCTTGGGAATTTGATGAAAGGATATTTTGGGGTAAGGGAAAATCCCTTTCATATCAATTTTTCGATCTTGAAGCCTATGGGTTATGGCCCACAAACCTATTGGAAGCATTATTGAGGCCTTAAACCTTTAAACCTGGGACCATACAACATATCGGAATACATGGATGCACAGGAAATACATGGGAAAACCAGCGTCGAACCCATAAGCCGAATCTCAAAATTTATTAATCTGATTTATAATTATCGTCGAGTCTGCTCATTCCAGCCTTTTCACAACACTCTCTAACCTCTGCATTATCTAATCTCTGATCAACCAACTTGCATGACAATCCTCCACCATTGATCTAACACACTTGATCTGATGACTATCAGATATTTCGGGTGGACAAATAGCACGGGGATTACCTGCCCAAAAAGTGGTTTCCTCTCTCCTCCCGAGTGCTATGTGTCGCTCGATTAGTGGAATCGGATGCTCACCCTGAATTACCACTTACCACTTCTACCTATCCTAAAATACCACTTTGTCTCGAGAAACCACCTCTTTGCTGATTATCTTTCGCGCTCTTCCACCATGTGATGACTGTTTATTTATGAGATCCAACGGATCCTGTGCACTCTCCATATGTTTCCTCCTTGACTTGATTTAGCTTATTTTGATGGATCTATGCACTTAATATGGATCTGCCACAATCTGAAAACACTCACATCACATATTATCATTGGATTGCCATTGATCCATTCAGTGATTGATGGTCGATCAAAACCGCAACATTAACACATTCAGATTATCTATGAACACACAGGCACACAATTTCAACACTTAAACACACTTTTATATTATACACGATATGAATACAGGTCTAACGCATTTCAGCCTTAGGAACAAGCTCCCTTCGATTACATTTTGACCACTCTGGTTTACACAAATTTTATTTGTCACTCTATCTTACTCTTGAACACGCAGGCTCATAATATATAAGGAAACCTTTGGATCGGATCACGAGAAGGATCCGATCAAATCCTTCCATGATTTTCTCTCGCAAATCACTCAACTAATCTCTCTATATGCATACATATGGCAGCTTACATTTAATTAAGTCCATCAAACTAGCTCTATTTTAACAGAAATGTCCCCAATTTAGCTCTGTTGGTCCACGTCCTCCTTGCTCCGCTTTGAATTCCTTGTTAATGAAGAGTGCCAGATGCTCCTGCATCAGAATTAAACTATCTAGGGGGTAACTAAGCTCAATCAAGCTATGCACAATCTTGGTGATAGCATCCCAGTAGTTGGTAGATTGTTCTTCCATCCAATAGACAGGCTAGCCTCAATATAGGCTCAACCTAGTTACAAAAGGAGAAAAAAAAATGAACAAGGAATCATATAAAAATGGATAGTTCTAAAAATAGAGAGATAATTCTTAGGAAAGGTTATCAGCTCATAACTTGAATCCAGCTTCATCCACTAAGAAAATAAAGTACAAAAGAGTTCATTATAAATAAAAGAGGAAAATGCATATATGTACCTTTCAACATCCTCATCCTTAAGTAGGAGCAATTTAGAGTTGTCGAAAAAATTCTAGAAAGAGACACTACTATGAAAAAGCATTCAATAATGTATTTAGTCGTAATTGTGTTGGATATGCAATAAGACTAATATGGTACCATCCACATTTGGAGTCCTATGACATTTATCTTAATATAGTCTTTGTTATTGTTTTAGATTAGTATTCTTGACTCACCTATAAAAAACTATGAAAAAAAATTAAAGTTTTTTTCAACTTTACTTATTAGATGATATTTAAAAAATATTTATAATTTGTTTTAAATTGATTTTTTATTTGGTTAATAACATTGAATTAAAAATATAACTATATTTGGGGAGCAGATTAATTATAAACAACATTTTTTATTTTTATGTTTGAAATTTCTCAATGAATTTTTTTATGAGATTGTGGAATTTTATTGTTTAAAATATGTTTTTGAATGCAAAAATGGATTCAACGCCTTTAAAAATCTTAGAGGCACTCTGAGTATGCATGTTAGACTAGACATATTATTCCTATAAATCCACATGGACAAAATCAACCAAAAAATGTCACCTAAAAGTAAAAATATATATATGTATTAAATCAAAGTTAATGTTAGAAATTATATCACAATATATTTTATAGATTATATCTTAATATATTACTCTATTTTGTTCAACCAAACTACAACTCCACCTCACTCCCTAACATCATTCACATAATGGCATGGTGGGAGTAAAGCAATTGATTACTTGCAAATCTCCCTAGAAAAGCTTGGAAAAAGATGAATTGGCTTTGAGTGACTAAATAAAAACATATAAACAACATGGGTTGCTTGATCAATTAGGCTACACCAAATATTGATTCCATCGAATAGACAAACTAATCTTAACCCAGACTCAACCTAATTACCAAAAAAATAACCATTCTCTTTTTACTCAACCTAATTAAAAAAAATAACCATTCTCTTTTTACTCAACCTAATTACCAAAAAAATAACCATTCTTTTTTATTAAAAAAAAAAGTTCACAACTTGAATCCAACTTTATCTACTTAAAAAAGACGAATAAATTTATTATAAATAAAAGAGAAAAATGCATATGTAACTTTTCGAGTATTCTAAAACATTCTAGATAAAGACACTAGTATGAAAAATAATTCAATAATATCTTTAGTAGTAAGTGGTAGATATGCAATAAGACAAATATGTTCATCCAAAACCTTCTACTTTATCATGTGGTCACTCAGCCAATTGATTGCACAGGTAATCCATTCGTATACCGCACAAGAATTTTAAGTAAACAACTCAGAACAATGGCAGTAGAGAGGTAATTTGGTACCAGAATTTTGAGAATTTCGTAATATTTTCATGTTCATCCCTGCGAAAAAAGGGAAAAAAACACATAATATTTTAGAGTTTATACTATAATGATTTCTATAATAAGCCCCTCTCTGCAAAATCTAATAAAGATTCGCAATTTTGCCAAAAGACAAAGTCACCGAGTACTTGATTGTCGTTATTACAATCAGTCCAACTCGTCACTGAAAACGATTCCAATGGAACCAAAAAGCGTGTTGTGTAATGGCAATTAACAGATTTCGCGCAAATTTAGGATAATAAAGAAAATACGTGCAAATTCATGAACGTTTTCGTCAGGATTTGATTACAAATTTTCCCATCCAGATTTGCTTTCTGGAAAAGACAACAGTATATGAAAATAAGGACACAACAGTGCAAAAAAAACACAAAAAACCTTTCAACAAAAGATATCATTATTAGATATGTGATAGATATTTAGATCCAGATAAATCTTTCATATTTCATTATAAATAAATGAGAATGGAATTTATGTAAATTTATAATTCATACTCGCATTTAAAACCTATATTTTTTGAAAAATTGTTTTCATGTATAAAAATAAT
>APFE030586317.1:21020-44709 GCA_000404065.3 Pinus taeda
TTTGAATTCTGTTTTTAAAAGTGGAAATAAGTTTAGTACTATTAAAAACTTCTAAAACATTCAAAATCTTAAAATTTAAGAATTATAATTTAAATTTCCAAATATATCTAGATTATTCTTCCGATGAATAAAATACTTATGCGGGGCACTTTGCGGTTATTCTGATAATGATATGCAAAAAGGGTAACATTTGTGGAAAAACTATGCGTCAATCGTTGTTCTCGTCCGCGGAATTTGGTAACCTTGTACGTCATTTATAGATTTGGTTTCTAGAAGCGATGGTGTGGCATCTCAAACAGCACTCTGCCCAACTTCATTTAAGCGATTTCATTTTCTCCGCGAAATTTTTTCCCGGGTACACTACGACACTGGTAATCGAAGGCAAGAAAATCTAATCTATCGATGCATTGATGCAGAGGATTTAACCCAGAGAAAATTATTGTAATTAAGTAAACATAGGGCTCATGTATTTTTAGGGAGTTGGATTCCAACTTAATAAATTAATATAATATTAGGTTTTGAGTTATTAAAATAGGAATCAAATTAGATGTGTGAAATATTTTGTTAATGCTCTCAAATAAGGAGGACATTAGTGGCTAGTAATAACAAAGAGTTAAAAGTCAAATCCAACTCTTAAAGTAGTTCATGGTTCGAGAAACAAGAGAGAGATTTTATGAATTTAATGAGTTAGAAGTGAACATAGAGGATAGAGTACATCTAGGAGTCGGTTCAATAGATTTAAGAGTCGGTTCCATAGATTTAGGAGTCGAATCATGATGAATTGAACATAACTTCCTGGCATATATGTAAGCCTATGAGCAGAAGGAAGAAGAGGCCACAATATCGAAGAACAGACCTGTGCGAGACAGAGAAGTCTCGAATGTAATATTTGATTATATTACTATACTATATTATATATATGATATATATTTATATTATACAAAGGTTTATTTCTTGACTGTGTCAGTGTACATGAAACGAGTACTTCATGAATGAATTACTTATGAACTCGTAGGTTTTGTATCAGGGTTGCAGGCAAAGTTTTGAAGAACCACGCAAGGAGAGGAATGATTCAGAGGAATCGTAAGGGATTATTGAATGTATTCGAAGGATCCAAGAGGACAGTGATCAAGGAGTATGCGAAGTTAAGCGCAAATCAGAGTAGCACAACGGAAATAGTGAAGGTTGAAGAAACCTTGAAGAACCTCAGAAACATTGGAAATGGCATAAAATTTAAGTTAAGCAGAATTGCGGAGGAATTGAAGAATTGATGCACAAGCACCGTCAAATTTCGAATATCAACGGCCCAAATGGAATCTCAGTGGTTCAGTTGAGTTTTTTTTAATTCATGCATTCATTAAGTCCTTCAAGCATAAATCTAATTTACATTGGAAATCGGTGCAAAACATAGTCTGAGTCTGAAAACCGGACTTGAAAGAGAATGGCTTATACCCTTATCGACTCCAGAAGATTGATCGGATCAGCGCTTTGAAGTGGTAAGAGTCCGACCATCAGGAAGAGCGATTGTGATAATGCGATGGATCCTGAATTGTTGGATCGAGAGTCTAGATCAATAGTCCAGAAGTGATCGCTTATCGCATATCGGAGAGGCCAAAGGACTAGCAACAGTGGAATAATTAAGGGTCGATACGCCGATAGCAATAAAATCGACAATCGAAGGAATCTGAGGTCGGGGCAATCGGAGCGGCAGAAGAGTTAATACGGAGGAGCGAACCCGATGAGTTGACGAATGTGGGTATATAGTTTTTGAAATCCGAATAAAGGGTTCGGAGCAGAATTTCCTTTGTATTCTTTGAAAGTGTTGTGCGATCCATTTAACGTAAAAAGGTGGTGTAAGTGGTCCGATAGTCACATATTAGAGTCAGAGAGGTGATTATATGTGTGTGTGTGTGTGTGTGTGTGCACAAAGGAGCCTATTGCGATCAGTGATAAAGGCAATCATCGGGAAATGTGCAGAAACCATACTAAAGGCGGAAAGGTATGTTTTGGGAGCATTTTCCTTTATAAATGAGTTTTATAAGGAAATAGCGCTGATGAAAGGTTTATACGTTAAAACATATATGTAATGCACGTTTAAAGAGGGAAGGTTATATATGCGGCCTAAAATCTTATAGTAAGGTTTATAGGAGTAAATGAGTCCCGATAGGAGGTTTAAAATCCCGATAGGAATGATTTAACGAATGACTTTAATAGTCATAAGCAAAGGCTTGGGGGTTGTTTAAAAGTCCCGATAGGAGGTTTTTGCGGGGTGATTGAGTTCCGATACAAAGGAACCAATGATAAAGGGGCCTTAATCATTTATGGTTTGAAGATTTGACTCCTTTTAAAGTCAAATACCTGAGGCAGATATATTTATGCATATTTATGCAAACTGTAGCTATTGGCAGGGTAACCCTGCATCATAATGGTATCAGAGCATAATTGAAGTTGAAACAATTGGTTAAAACAGAGCAAAGAAATTATATGAGAAAGAGTTGAGAACAAAATGTGTGTTAAGGTATTTTTGCAAGGGAAAGATCAGATTCTAATCTGACAGAAAGAAGGCACACAAAGGTGATGTGTAGCAGAACTTGCAAATGCAAAAGACAGAGGAAATCCATTCAAAGTACAGGTGGAATGGTGAAACAAGATCATCCTAAGATCTTGAAGGTGAGGTAATATGTTCTGTTTTAAATTGAGAATGTGTGTTTCTATACTAATGCACAGGTGACAGGAAGAGAAATTGTGAGAGGAGAACCAGATGTGTTCTTGAAGACAAAGTAAGGAAAACACTCTTAAGGAAAAGTAGCAATGAACCTGAAGAATCCAACAAGAGATTGGACAGAGAGGACAATTGAAGTGTTCTCAAGAGAGACTGAGAGATTGCAAAAGCCTAGAAGGAGCAAAGGTGTTGCTCAAGAGGGAGTTCCAGACAGAGGACCCGTACTTACCAAGAAACTGAATGAGGAGAGCTTAGTGAGGTAAGATTGCGGCAAGGAGGACTAATTGTTCCAGAGGCTTGTTGCAGATAAATGAAGAGCTCATGAAGAAAGAGGAGAAGAAGATGACTACTGATACTCATAGCAGAGGTTTAGAGAGAAGCCAAAGCATAAGAAAGATGAAGAAAGAGGATGCCAAGGCAAATGGCAAGAGGATGAGTCAAGACGAAATTGACAAAGAGGTTGCAGAGTTAAAAGAACAACTCGATGCGTTAAGGAGGATACTAGAGGAAAGCCAGAGACTAGGTTGGGTCTTGAGGAAGAAACCAGTGAAGTGGCATAAGATACAAAGAAGGTTACAACAGAGGTAAGTAAGGTGGCTGATGGAAAAACTCAAGAAAGTTGAGTTAGAAATGGAAGAGTCCATTTGTGAATCAGAATAGGGAGAAATTCTGGGAGAAAGTGAAGATGAAGACTTGAGGATTGAAACTTCAAGTGAGGCCAAAGGATCACATGGTTTTAAATCTAACAATTTGTGTATGTTTGCAGGTGAAACATGTAAATAAGGATAATTTGTTGATATTGTCATAAAAGAGAAAGAAGACAAGTAGAATACAAATTATGTTTTGGAAGAAGATGAGATAGATAGGTCTCATATACAATTGCGGAAAGATATCAAGCAACCAAGTGAAGGGCTTGAGGAGATTGAAGAGGAGACCATCGAAGAATTTTTAAATCATATGAAGGATTTAGAACAACAAGGAGATGTGGTGGTTGAACCATCAAGTAGGACCATAGGGTCTTATGTTTTTAAAACTGATAGTTTGTGTATGTTGACAAGTATTGTAGGAGAAAAGTGACCTTTTGAAGATATCTTCAGAGGAGATGAAGATCTAGAAATAAAAGGTGATAAAGAAAAATTTTCAGAAGAGGAGGAATTTGACTGGATACAGAAGGAAAAGTCTATGGATGAGTCTGTAGAAGTTGTCATGGAGATGAGGAATCAAGATCTTATTCTGATGAAGAATGAAGGAATATTGTCTCAGAAAGGTAATCAAATGAGTTTGATTAATGTTATTGATAAAAAAAATGCAGGAGAATATTAATGAAGATGATGAGACAAGGACAACTCTGGGAGAAGAGTTACAGAGGGACAACAAGGCAAAATGTATTAAAGAAGAAGGACATATACTGATAGATGTTAAGGAAGAAGAAGTCTATGCAAAAAACTTAGCAAAGGGAAAATGTACTTGTGCTTTCATTGAGCTTTATCTTTGCATTATGGCTTGTGTTTTCTTACTTGCTTTACCAAGTAACCCGCAAGCCTAACCCTTGACTTGGTTTCAACCCGGTTCCATGCTTTCCTTAGTGAATTGCACAATCCTTGAGGGCAACCAACCTTGCTCCCGAGAATTGCGCAGTCCAAGCTGACAGCGAGACTTTAGCTCCAAAATTGCATAAAGCTAGTTGATAGCCTGCCTTCAGCTCGGAAACTATGCAGAGCATGAGAGGCAACCCATAGCTACTAAGCTTAGAAATTGCACAAAATCTTCTCCCTTAGAAGTTGCTCAGTGCATGAGACGGTGCATTGCCTAGTCCTTCCTAGAACTGCGCAATCTATATAGGCAATGCATTGCAACTTTTCCCGAAAAAATAAAATAAAGAAAAGAAAAGCAAAAAAGAATCTTTTGATAATAGGGATCTATTTTTAGCTACTCGAGGGAGACACTTGAGTTATTTTTGGAAACTGCCACCAAGTGTCGCTTTTTCTTTGAGTTTTCGACTTTGCATCATAAACCCTAAATCTACCAAATCTATTTAATCAATGTAGCCATAGCTCATTTTCACATTTGATCTTGGAGCTTTGGCATTCCTAAGGAGATCAAGGAACCTCCAGTGCAATTGTCATTGCTTTTCTAAACAAGTCTTGTTTGTTAGTCTTTTGCTGCTTTTTATGTCGCTTTTGTTTGTTCAGCTTGTGAGAATGTTGTTTCACTCATTTTTTTGAACAGCCACTGGAATTTCAACTTTTTTTTAGCTTGTAGAAGTGTTTTTTTAAGTTTTTCATTGCCTTTCCTAAGTGTCTCATGCATCACCCATTTTCTACACTAAAGGTCATCATTGCAGTGATTCTCTCCACATGCTTTCTTTTCCTTCACTTTGATTGATTCTTGCATTGTTTCACTTTCATCCATTATCATTCACTTAGATCTACACCCAACATTATGCAATCCTTCAGATCTATTCGATTTCTCACTTCTTTTAGGCAAATCTAGGCTTCCTTTGTCTGGATCTCATTTTCCCAAGCATGCACTATGCATTTATTGAACTCAAGGCCTCGGCCTTGGCTTCTAGAATTGCATAGAAATTTCCCATGCCTAGCTCCAACTGCACATTTTGCAATTTCAGGAGCCATCCCTGAGCCTTGGCCACTGGGCATGCGCAATGTGTAGTCTCCCCTAGCCTGTGCTCAGATTGAACTGTGCATTGCTCAGTTCTAGTCAACAAGACGTCCCCACTAATTGTTGGGATTGCGCAATGTGCAGTTCTAGCTGGTAGCTAGTCACCTTTGTGAGCCAAGATTATGCAATCCTTCCTAGTAGTTGCCTAGTTTATTTCTTGGTTTTTTCTTGAAATTCTTTTGGTTTCAAGCTAACATTTGCATGCCATGAGAGTCCTCTTTGTCTCCAAGTACAACAATTGTTGATAAAATCTCTAACAATTACAGGTAACATGGCTTCGAAGAGAGCTGCATCAAAGGATGCTTTTGAGAGTAGCATTGGGGAAGCAGTTGAGAAAGTGTCAGTGAATTTCGGGGTAGCAACAGTAGAACTGATCGTTGTTGCTGCTTGGATGGATGGAGGGAGATGAATCAGGATCATCCAAGTGCCAAAAAAGGGAGAAATGAATGAAAATGAAACCCGACGAAAGCTATTCGGCCACCGGAACTAACATTTCTCTCAGATCTGGTCTGGTTAAGTAGTTGTATATGCATCCTTATATATATACACACACACACCGAAGAGGGGTGTTGGAAGACTAGTTTCAAGCAAGGGGATCGCCAACCAAATCTTGCCCAACTCCTAAAAGGCTCCTCAGAATAGGGACTTGCCATGTTGCTTCTTCAATGGGATAGGTGCACAAAGTTAAATGGCACCCCTGCCAAGAGTCAAATGGCACCCCTTATGGGACTTTAGCGATTATCATAGATCTTTTCCACATCGCAACCCTTGGGTTGGCTTTTACCAACTTTGAAATTGTTTTATTATCCAGCGCATCTTGTTTGGGAGATTTTTAATGGACTAATTTGTTTTTTAGTATTTTTTGGGTTGGAATCTCGTAGAGTAATAATTTAATTTTTTAATTAATCTAAATATTGCTCTAGACTTTTTGAGCATGTGGGGCAGTTGGAAATGGACCATAATAATTTAAATCTTTGTTTGATCTAAGATTTTTTATCTACTTTTTGAATATGTGGGGCTGTTGGAAATGAATCTTTGTTTTGAACATATAAATCGGTTAAAAATAGAGTGTAATAATTTAAGTTTTTAGTTAATGAGAAGATTTTATTTGTTTTTTGAGCATGTGGTTTATTTGAAAACAAGGCAAGACCTTTTTAGCAAAACTCTTAAATTGTGATTATGTGAAATAATCTTATTAGATTTTAAACCTAAGCTAATTTACATACACTACAATATCTCCTCTAAACTAAGCTTTATATTACTTTTAATTTTTTATTAATTTTTAATTATACGAACAGATAAATATTTATAAGCAAACATTTATACTACCACAACATCCCATTCATATGAAAAAAAACATTTATTATACTAGTACAACATCCTATTGATATAAAATTATAGTGCGCCTCTTGGCAGAATTCTACTACACTTTTTAATAACCCAATTTTTTTTAGAAAATCAATCTAATATCGAACTTGTACAACTTTTGGCTATGAGAATCCCTCACCATGAGAAAATATTTTAATATGAATATCTCAGGTCAATCTATTAAGAAATTCTACATTAACAACTTACGTGGAAAGTTGTAAAGCCCCTATTGTAAAGTGTGCCATAAAACCTATCAACCAGATATGCGACATTGGCACCCATAGTGTAAGGCCCACAAATCATCGTCAAAAGTTGGTGAGTCGGGCGCTCCAAGCACGTTTAATTGACGAGTCGTCGGGAGTCGGCATGGGCACATGAAGGTGGGATGAGTTGGGCGCGTTTAACTGGCGAGTCGAAGGCGTGCTCGCATGACGCAACGAGCTGACCGAACGAGCCAAGGAGCGGTCACACAATGGTCGAACGCGAAAAATGACTAAGTGTGGCAAGGGTGGTGAGTTTATATGGGAGGGCGGTCCCTAACATGGGTGCCCACACCATAGGCCGACGTTGGAGATGGGCGAGTTAACCAAATGTGGGTCAGCTTGGTAAGTTGGAGCCCCAACCGAAAGTTAGACTACCATATATATTAGCAAAGGAATGGTGGAGAAAGCATAACAAAAAATCTTCAAGTGAGAAGTGCGAGCTAGAAGAGGCGAGTTGCAAACTTGACAACGATTGGGTGAAGGGTGAAGTGCAGGTGGTGGCTAGGCCGAAGCACGGAGCCAAGGTTGAAGACATTTCGGGTGAAGCCGCAGGGCGAGTTGACGGGTTAAGGCTGCAGGTTGGGCAGCTGGCGAGTTCGCAGGTTAGGCAAACGGGTGAGACCGCAGGTCAGGTTGTAGGTTGATCGCAGGGCGAGTGCCCATGGAAGTGCGATAGGTTAACCACAGGGTGGGCTGCATGGAAGTTTAGGCAAGCTCATGTAGGAGCACATGAGGTGATGGAATGGGCAACTTGCGAGTTGGCCAAACCGATGGGTTGACGAGCTGGGCAGGCATGCCCATGATTTGAACGAAACGATGGTTCGTTCAGTGGTTCGGGTGGAGTTGGAGATTGGCACAGTGTAGGCGAGTTGCGGGGTGTGTGTCAGGTGGGTGACACGATCGAGAAGCGCTGCATGAGGCAACTGAGTGACGAGCGGTCCGAACGAAGTTGAACGACGATGAACAGTGGAGGTAGCCCGTGGGCACCTCTGCTCGGTGAAAGGATGAGGTTGCACAATGGTGAAATCCAACTTGTAAATTTGCAGATTTTGAGAGTTGGAACCTAGGGTTCCTATCCGGTTGTAAGTTTATGTAAAATTCTAATTGTCATTATTATTGGGCAGACTCATATTGCAGGGAGTTGCCCCTCTCAATTTATTATCCGTTGTGCACTTATGTTAAAATGATAATGATGATGAATATTTTATGAATGTTTTTGCTGTGCTAAACGAAGATAATACTTAGAACTTTGAAAAATAAAATAAGTTTGAAATTTAAGCGTAGTCCACACTTGTGAGTATTGTTAAAAAGAAAATGGGTGGTGGTGTCGCACCCCCCTTCATGCGGTTGGAAGAGTACCGCCAGCGTAGGGACGTGACAAGTGGTATCAAAGCTTGATTCAGTAAAACCGGATTTGCAAGTAAAGCTGATACACTTGCACTTCGTGACAAGTGGTATCAGAGGCACCTAATTTTCCCACAAGGCTTTGGTGACATTGGTTTATGGTCTACACAAAATCACAAAGAAAGCAGATGGCAGAGATGGCACAAGAACATCATGTTGTGACAGGTGAATCTGGCAAGGATGCAGGTGAATCTTTCTTTGACAGGGTATTGGATCGTATGGAGGAGTTGGCTTCTAATATGGCTTCGATGAAGGCCGAGAACATGAAAGTTCAGGAAGGCTATGCGAAGGTGAAAGGGGAGCTTGAGGACCTCAAGGTTAGATACGATTATACTGAATGGAAGTATACAAAAACGAAAAAAGAAGTCAAGAAGATTTGTGAAGCAAGAGATCAAGGTTTGGCAGAAATATTGAAATTGCAAAAAGATATTGAGGATGCTCGAAATGAGACGTGGTTTTGAAGAGGGTTATTGGGCACAACTCAGGTGGAGGTGTATGGCTCATGTGAAAGTCAAAGAGCCAGATTCTTATGACGGGACGAGGAGTGCGAAAACTCTTGGTAACTTTCTATGGGATATGGAACAGTAGTTGGATCATTTGGGGATGTCCGATGAGGAAACCAAATTGAAGGTAACGGCTCAATTCTTGACAAAAGATGCTAAGATGTGGTGGCGAAGAAGGATGGACCAGATTGCCAATGGAAATGCGGTAGACATTACTTCGTGGGATGAAATGAAGAAGGCTTTGCAAACACATTTTAGTCCACAAGACGAAACATGGGATGCAAAGATGAAGATAAAATACATAAAGAAACCAAGGAGTCTACAAGCTTATCCATGAGAGTTCTCAAGTGCAGTTTTGGAACTTCCAGACATGGCGAAAAGGGACAAGGTGTTCAACTTTATCATAGGGCTAAAACCTTGGGCACGGAATGAAGTGAAGAGGCAAAAGATAAAAACAATTGAAGAAGCATTTGTTATTGTGGATCGCTTGGTAGAACATTATGACGAAGGTTCTGATGGGAAGAAGAAAAAGAATGACAAATCGAAAGAAAAGTCTACGAAAGAGGACTCTTCGAGATCGCATGATAAGACGAAGACGAAGAAACCGTTGAAGTGTTGGATTTGTGAGGAACAACATATGGGGAAGAATTGTCCTTCAAGACCAAAAGTGGTTGCCTTAGCACAAACCAATGCGAAAAAGAAAGAAGAAAATTTTATAGGGGTTATGCAGATTTTGGGAGCTACAATGGCTACGGAAGCTATCTCATGAAGAGACTCGGAAAGAAACAAGTTAGAGTATGTTGAGATGAAAGTTGGGAGTGATGTTGTACTCACTATGCTGGATAGTGTGGCAACTCACAACTTTATGAGTGAAGATACTGCGCGAAGGATTGGACTGAAATTTGTACCAGTGCAGGCACAAATGAAGGCAGTGAATTCTCCTCTAGATTCTGTGATCGGTGTAGCTGAGAAGGTGGATGTGACAATTGGTGAATGGACAAGGAAAGTTGACTTCACTATAGTGCGGATAGATGACTATGAGGTTGTACTAGGCATGGAGTTTATGAAGCAATTTGAAGCTTTGGTTGTTCCCCATTTGAAGAAACTATACATTTACGATGGAGGAGAGGATGTACCTATCGGTGTTCCAACCTTAGGAGTAACTAAGGCTGAGTGTAAACTGACAGCGATGAATATGGAGAATGGGAAGCGAGATGAAGTGGTCTATAAGCGGTTCTCTATTGCAAAGGTAAAGCTTATGGAGCAGTCACAGGTTATCAGGACATTGTCAAATAGCATCTTGGATCTATCTAGGAAGCTAGAGGAAGTGGAGGATGATGATGACGATGAGTATGTGAGTTTGAATGTTCAGAAGGAGGATCGGGGGGCATACTTGCAGAGATTAGAAGTGGAGGATTCTGATAGGTGGATTGAGTTGATTAGTGAGGGAGAGCCTTCAGGCTCTGCTCCCTCCTCATCTTCTAAGACTATCATGGAGATGAGGCTCATTGTTAGTTACTCATGGTAGTGAGTCTCAAACATTTTGAGCAGGCATGTAGGGGTGACATGACACAGATTGACAGGTAGCATGCAATGGACAATCATGATGATGTAGGGGCATGAGTTCTTGTGGAGGCGATGCATGGTTGGATTAGCCACCCAACTAATCATTGAAATGAGGGGTACCAGCACATGATTCCTTGTAGAGCAGTGGCACATCTATGGCATGGGGCAGGTCGAGAGGTGGACACATCTGGATTACCCATATACATATTCTGTGTGGTTTGATGATCTTGGTGATGGATGGTTGCTGGGATGGGGAATTGTCGAGGACAACAATGACTTGAGGTGGGGGAGGATGTAAGGCCCACAAGTCATTGTTATGAGTTGGTGAGTTGGGCACTCCAATTGAGCGCGTTTAACTGACGAGTCGGCAGGAGTCGGTGTGGGCGCATGAAGGTGAGATGAGTTGGGCGCGTTTAACCGGCAAGTCGAGGGCATGCCCGCACGATGTGAAGAGCTGACCGAACGAGTCAAGGAGCAGTCGCACAAAGGTAGAATGTGAAAATGACTAAGTGTGGCGAGGGTGGCGAGTTTATATGGGAGGGTGGTCTCACACATAGGTGCCCACACCATAGGCCGGTGTTGGAGATGGGCTAGTTAAACAAATGGTTGGTCGGCGTGGTAAGTCGGAGCCCCAAATGAAAGTTAGACCGCCATATATATTAGCGAAGGAATGGCGGATAAAGCATAACAAAAAATCTTCAAGTGAGAAGTGCGAGCTAGAAGAGGCAAGTTGCAGACTTGACGAAGATTAGGTGAAGGGTGAAGTGTAGGCAGTGGCTAGGATGGAGCTAAGGTCAAAGACATTTCGAGTGAAGTCACGGGCAGTGAGGCCGCAGGGCGAGTTGACGGGTTAAGGCCGCAGGTCGGGTAGCGGGCGACTCTGCATGTCAGGCAAACGGGTGAGACCCTAGATCGATCGCAAGGCGGGCGCACAAGAAGTGCGATAGGTTAACCATACGTTGGGTTGAACGGTGACTAAGCGAGCTCGGGGGGAGGTGCTCCAGGTGATAGGATAGGCGACCTGCGAGTTGGTCAACACGATCATTTGGAAGTTTGGGTGAGCTCGGGTAGGAGCGCCCGAGGTGGTAGAACATACGACCGCGAGTCAGGTCGTTGGCACGGAAGTTTGGGCGAGCTCGTGTAGGAGAGCCCAAGGTGACAGAACGGGCGACCTGTGAGTTGGTCGACCCAGAGGGTTAATGAGCTGGGCAGGAATGCCCATGAGTTGGACGAAATGACGGTCGGTTCGGTGGTTCGGGCGAAGTTGGAGGTTGGCACAATGTAAGTGCGATGCGGGGTGTGCGCCGGGTGGGCGACACGACTGGGAAGCACTACAAAAGCCAGCTGAACTTCGAGTGGTCTGAACGAAGTTAAACGATGTGAACGGTGGAGGTAGCCCATGGACACCTCTGCCCGGTGAAAGGACGAGGCTGCACGGTGGTGCAATCCGACTTGTAAATTTGCAGGTTTTGAGAGTTGGAACCTAGGGCTCCTCTTCGGTTGTAAGTTTATGTAAAATTATGATATTGTCATTATTGTTGGGTAGACTCATATTATAGGGAGTTGCCCCTCCCGGTTTATTATCCGTTGTGCACTTATGTTAAAATGATAATGATGATGAATATGTTATGCATGTTTCCGCTATGCTAAACAAAGATAATACTTAAAAAGTTGAAAAATAAACTAAGTATGAAAGTTAGGCATAGTCCACACTTGTGAGTATTGTTAAAAAGAAAATGGGTGGTGGCGTCGCACCACACTTCGTGTGGTTGGAAGAGTACTGCGAGGGTAGGGGCGTGACACATAAGATGACATGTGAGTTATGGGACTCTCCCTTTAAAATTCAAGCTAGAAAAATCCAACTAGGGGGGCTTTCCAGAGATTAGGTATGAGCGTGAATCTCCATATAACAAATCTCTAGATGATCCGCTAGCTGGCCTAAGACTATTTCATATATCTATGGAAGAAGAGAAACAACCAATTCAATTTGAGAGGGTAAAGTTAGTCCTTCCTAATTGTGGAAAATTTGGTTGTGCGCATTTCATTTCTAATTACCAATTTCCTTAGGTTTTTTTGGAATATTATAAGTTAAGAGTCATAGATGTCTCAGTCCAAATATGAATCTCACTTAAGCCTATCAAGTTATCAATTTTTTCGTCCTAACGATGAACCACAGTCGTTGGTTCAAGACGCGTCGACAAATGTATCATTATGTGATTTACGCCAAAAAATCTTCTCATAAAACTTGATATGGATCACAAAAGCCTCAATTCAACAAATGAAAAAAAATATCATTAATTTTTGTAATATGATAGGGGATACAAATAAGTTTTTAAAAAATATATATATTTTTATAGAAGACAAAATTCTTATTATTATAATAGGTTAGAAGTAAATAAATATAAGTAAGTATTATAATTCTCCTAAATTTTTAAATAAAACTTAAAAAAATATATTATCATTTGTTATAATAAGATTTCGCTACAATTGTTTTTTTATTACATTTTATAATAATAAATAGACACTTAATATGTCATATAATTAACATGGTTAAAGAGTGTAAGAAAATGCTTTTCTCATATTTGGGTGAATCTCATAAAAAATATTCGTCTATAAGTTAATCTATGTCATAAGAAAAAAGTATAATAGGTTAAGTTTTTTTTAAATGTTATATTTATATAAAATTAATTTTAAGTTAAGATACTAACTATAAATTTGTGTATAAGACTTCTTATCTGGAGACAAATTTGTTATGAGACTTCTTTAATTTGTAAAGCAAGAAACTTCCTTTAAATTTGAACTGATAAATTATTGATGAATGAAACCATTATTATAAGAACAATGTATATAAAACCTTTTTATTATAATTATATATTATTCAATTATTAATATATTTTTTAATTAAAAATATTTTCCAAAAAGTGTTTTTTCCTTCATCATTTTACTTTTTATAGATACAAAAACATTATATTTTAAACTATATAACATATTAATTAAATTCTTGATAATAAAATAACACATTAAAATTATAGTGATAAAGTAGTATTCCTGGTGTGGCGTGCCCATTAAGACTAGGTTGAATTTATTTAATAATTTTTTCATTCATAAAGTAGTATTCTTGGTGTGGCGTGCCATTAAGACGGTTGAATTTATTTATAAATGTTTACATTAAATACTTTTATTAGTAAATTGCTTATATTGTTGGTTAATTGTTTAGGAAAATTGGGATATAAAAAGCTAAGATTATTATCTAATCCATTAAAAAGATCGTTAAAGTTGTTCAGCTTTTAAAAGTATTTTAAAAAAATTGAGCATAAAAAACTACTAACATTGTAAGAATTGAGCCAAAATTTTATTATTAATTAATTTTTTTTATTAAATATAAAAAGTTATATAAATTAATTATATTCAAATTGAAATTATTAATTTATAATAAAAATAATAATTATTATTGTTAGTATATGTATCATTAAATATTTTTTATTATAAAATTTATCAAAAAATGGTTGTAAAATAAATAAAATAATAAATTATTATTCTAGTAATATGTATCATTAAATTATTTTTATTATAAAAAACTAAATAAAAAAATATATTGTAAAATAAATATAGTAAAATTATTGATTTCAGAGGTTTATTCTATAAGCAAGAAAATGTGTAAGCTGTTTAATACTTTTATACCTTTTAAAATAAAATTAATGTTCTAAATAGAAAACAAAAAAATTATGTTTTAAATAGAAAAATAATATTTGCAATAATTTTAAAAAAATAAAAATGAATATGCTATAAAGTGTAATATATGTATATTAATGGTTAAGATTTTTATTTATATATAATTATATATATAATATAATATATATATATATATAGTATATATATAAATATATTGTATTTTATGCTTTAACACATTAAAAAATTTATATTTTTTTAAAATCATATTAGATTCATACTTCAAATAAATCTTAACAATTAACTAAAAATTAATTAGCTTGAAATTTAAAATATAGTAATTATTAAAAAATTCTTTTGTGTGCAATTGATTAGACTTAAAATGCACATACCCCCGGCTCCGGCACTTCCTATTTGTGCAACTATAGCATAGTTAACGCTATAGTCCTTACACCCACCTGACAAGAGCTTGACCTCACCGCGACCATGATCATGCATCCATGCATGCATATATTATCTTCGCGCAAATACCCATCACCCAGCTCCGGCGATGAGTTCCTGCCCGCCTCCACTTTAGGGTCTTAATGAGGTTTACCAACTGCTCATAAACTCCCACCAACCATGCTGAATACACCAACCGGACTCAATACGGTATCGTATTCTAGACTAATCCCGGCAATTCAGACCCTGCAACCATCGAACAGGAGCAAGGCAGAGCAGCGGCGAACAGACTTTGGTGATCCCTGTGGCGAACAGACTTTGGTAATGCTCTACCCTTGCGCAATGCAAAGCCCTCTCATGCTAGACGTTCTGTTGCCGTTGCTCTTTCATCTCGGGGGTTTGATCTTACGTCATATTTTAAATTTTGATCGGATTTTTACAATTCTCGCTCCATGTTTGAAAGCTTTTTTGAAGTTTTGGCAAATTTTTCTTCGTAAAACAACATTTATTTACTGTCTTTATTTCTGGGAATCATTTGTCTTTGTTGTCGGCTTGGCCGGTCGTGTTTATCGGCACCGCCAACACAGTAGAGGACTATGGTGGCACGCCACGCCTTTTTTTCTCTAGATTGGAGTGGACTAACCTGTCGTAACTGTTATCAAATAAGTTCAGTTCCCCATTATTTTCAGTTTTCCCATTATTCTTCAAAAATAAAAGTTGTTCACATTATGTGTCATGTTTATGTTTTTATTTTGAAGGTAGATTTCATATTTATTTAGGGGTAAAAATGAGAATATTTGTAAAATCAATATATGAAGCACTTGATTTTACAAATTTCATAAATCAAATTTGTGATTCTCATTTAAACCATCTAACTCTCAAGCACTTGATTTTACGAATTTCAGAAATCAAATTTGTGATTCTCATTTAAACAATTTAACTCTGAATACTGATGCCCCTAAAAAGACGGAAGATTTTATCCTATTTGACAAATAGATCCGTAAGTCAGATTTCAGAACTCACATTTGTATTTCTCATTTAAACCATCTGGCTCTGAATACTGATGCCCCTAAAAATGCGGGGGATTTCAACCTATTCCTCTTATTGGATAATACTGGTTTTACTCCATTTATATCCATGAAATCTTGGAAATATTTCAGTTTTATTTAATTATCTCAAAAAAAAAGTTCATGTAATTTTAATTATCAGATGTTTTTTTTGTCTTCTTTAGGGTAATTATTCTCATGGAAATTTGGGACTTCTTAGAATCTTAATTTTCAAATTTGATAGTTCTTAACATTTTGCATAAATTAGGTATCTCAATTGTCTTTTAATAAAACACTGAATCTATTTATACACTAGAAAAATTATTTAGATAATTTAAATTCACAATTTTATTCGTCCATAAAGAGAAAAATATTAACTTTATATTAGAAAATAAAAACTAGTACATGTGATCAATATCTCTCCCATATTTGCGAAAATAAAAAGATATACTAAGCTTCCCATCCACATACACAATGTTTAGAGCTATTCCTGTAACCAGTCTAAAAAGGGCCACCGAATATAAAGAAACAAAACTTACAAAATTTATTACTGTATCAAAATTCTTCTTCATAAGACGAGTCTAAAAACATAGAAAATGCAATATGGCATGGCCATTCAATAGAGGGCCCTCCTATCACCTCTAATTTTATCAATTTGAAGATCGATGCACCATGTCCTTCTGCTAGATTAGAGAAAATTCCACGGCTTACATATATCACAGCAGGTAGTTTGTCTCTCACATCGATATAGGCCATGTTTTGCATTGTTTTCATTAGATTAACTCAGTTCCGATATGAACTGATTATACGCTTCTATTGATTCTTTTCTGGTGTTGGGATTATTTCCGGATCTCTATGTAGTCATAATGGCATTAACACTGCCATGCTAGGTTGAGGTTGTTCCTAATTAAATTGTTGGCCACAGTTCTCTTAACTCGACATCCCCGATAGAATTCTACTTGGAGAGCCCAAGGATGCGAAAATTTTAAGAGTGTCACTAAATTGGGCGAGGGAGAAATCATAAGGCTTATAAGCGAGGCTCGGTAACCGTAACAGAATTTATGTGTTAAGTTTTTCTCATCTACAGAAAAAGTTGAGTTGCAACAAATAGATATATTTTCTATGCACCCACTCAATTTCTTCTTAAGAAACATCGAAGTAGAGAAATAGAGGATATCACACACACCAATTACTCAACATACCTGGAGTACAGTGTGTGAGTCTCTATATGCTTTTTCAAGATACGTATAATTTTTTCAATATGCATAAATATTATATCTAATTTGTAGTAATTTTTTTACGTACAGTTATTGGTGTTCATATGGTCCACAGTCAACAAGGATAATTAGGAGTGCATCATCAAATCCAAAGACAGGATACGAGAGTTTGTTATGCCTTCATTGATTTCGAAGACTCAAGTTATGTTCAAAATTCCACAACAATATGTATAAATTTATGTTTTAATATTATCTGTTTATTATTTCTGTCTTTAAGGGTATATATTTATGTTTTCAGTTTCTTATTTGTGTCTTTATGGGAACTTTGAATGTTGTATCTAAGTCGTAAAGCTGTCATGTTAAGTGAAACACAAATTTAGTAAACAAAAAAATTATAAACAATATCTTAACCATATATCTCATCATCAACTAATCTAAATTATAAATTAACTATAATATCTAATCCCTTTTTTTTATTTTCCAAGAGCCGCCCATCCCAGCGAAAGTATAATATTACTTCCAGTTTCTGAAAAGGAATGCTTGCTCAGTAATTCAGTTTAATGTGCAGGGTGTTTGAAAGAAAGTTTCAAATATGGTTGTAAGTGTTAATGTACACGGTTATAGTTGAGACCAAAGGTAAAGCGCCCCAACTTTCATCCCAACCCAACTAAATTATAATATAGGTGCAGTTGCTGAAAAGGAGTACTGTCCTAAAAATTGAATCCTCAAAAATGAGTTTAATGACCATGGTATTGGAGGGAAGTAGTAGATATGCCTATAAGGGTTAATGTAGTAGATATGCCTATAAGGGTATTGGAGGGAAGTAGTAGATATGCTGTAAATATTTTGGCCTATATTTTATAAAAGTTGATAGTTATGGTAACCACAAAAAAATAGATATGAATATTGATTTTTATTTTAAAGTGTTTTTATGATGTTTTTAACAACACTATTGTTTACATATTCATTTATAAGGAAGTAAGAAAATGGAGGAAAATAGACATGAATGGGAGGTAACTATCAAAGGCACCAAGCAATTGTTCACTTGTCTTGTTGGTGGTTGTGCGGGGAACTTGAGTCGATCTAAGCTATCTGGCCTTAATCATCATCGAGCTACCACCCACAATCTCCCACCAATTCCTCCACGTCAAAGAGGTCGAGTAAGAGATGCAAATGCTACATGGGCGGTCAAATCTACAAGTGCAGTAAAAAGGAAAAATGCCAAAATACAATATGATTCAGATGCAAGGCTATGTCGTGCACGACAACAAGCATATAAAAGATTTGTCAATGAAGAAATTCTTTCAACTGTAAGTATTTATTAGTATTTATTTGTATATGCTTTTTTATTAATATTGTCAATGAAGAAATTATTTCAGCTGTAAGTATTTATTAGTATTTATCTGTATATGTTTTTTATTAATATTAATTATTGTTGTGGACTAAATTCATTGAAACTTGTTTTCACAGTCAATTGTTACATTTGATTAGCTTAATGATACTTCAAAGCAAAGGATTTGTGAAAAAATTCAACGTTGGGATCAGAGTCTACTTCGTAGACGTATGGAGACAATGAAGCGCATAGACATTGCTTTAAAAGAGAAAGTAAGGACTGAGGTTCCTGATGATGTGGGGGAAGAAGGATTAAATGGGCACAACCATATATTAAACTTTGATGAAACTAATCAAGACAATGACAACACAGCTGAGTCCATTTTTTTGCATATATTAATTTTTTAGACATTTTAACATTAATATTTATATTTATTATAATTGTATCTAATTTCTCATTGTTATTGATATGCATAGCCTAATCAATAAAATTCCCCAAGTTCAAGCCACCAACTATTACGACGCTCACCTAGATTTCAAGGTTTTCAAGGGGTTATTGGGCCAATAAGTTTTTAATCCGTATAACCTATTCCACTAAAAACATTAATATATAAATTGTTATGTTTTACCATAATGATGGGATGAGAAATGGATGTTTTGTATTATATATCGTTATCCTTGATTTGTTTTGATTATGTGTGTTATTTATGGTTCAGGTGTTCCCTTTGGAACCATCACAATCAATGAAAACCCCTTGTCGAAGTCTTAAGAAGAATGGAAATGAAATGGTTCAAATGCTAGAACCATCTTCACATCCAATGTCACAATTCAAGGTAAGATTATATTTATTTATACTCTTATAAATTTAGCATATTTTTACATTTAATTCTATTTGAGTCATACTTATATCTATGTATAATCTAATGCCAGAGTAATGAATATACATCTCCTAAAACACCTTTGCACATGTATGATGGTGGACATGATACTCAACAAAAATCACATTCTTCTCAACCATTGCGGCATTCACCTAGACTTCAAGATAAATTAAGAGAGGTAAGTTATATACTACATATCTTAGCTCATAATAACATTGCCATATTTTTTATGACTAGTTAATGCATTTTCTTTTCATATTCGTTACAGTTGGAAATAATTAATTCCTACTTGTCTATGGTTATAATTCTCCATTTGAGGA
This sequence comes from Pinus taeda, assembly GCA_000404065.3. Classification (NCBI taxonomy): domain Eukaryota; kingdom Viridiplantae; phylum Streptophyta; class Pinopsida; order Pinales; family Pinaceae; genus Pinus; species Pinus taeda. The sequence goes on from APFE030586317.1 coordinate 40,429, forward strand.
GTTTGTTCCTACATTATAGGGATTTAGTTTTCTCTATTTTAGTGTGTGGTTGAGAGAATCTCTCAACCACACTAGTGTACGTCCAAGATAGAATTCCTATCTTGAGACTATTTATTGTATAAATATCTTGTAATTTCCTCATTCATTAATTAATAGAAAATATATTGGTTGAGCTGTTTTTATCTTGGTATCAGAGCCTGTGAGGGCCTGGCCCCTCCTGGGCTTGGGCCCTCCTGGGCTGAGGGAAATAATTGAGAGGTATATTTTGTTTTAGTTTTTTTTTTAAGGATGTCCATCATCTATCGAGATCTGTGGCGTGGGAGAGGACGACGAGCGGATTGTTGTTGAAGATGAGGCGGCGCCCAAGAAGGATCTTCCCACCATAATTTTCTAACTCTTCATTGTTCAAAGTCAAAGTCATTGTGAAGCTGCCTATTATGTTTATGCTAGTGCGGGTTTTGCAGAGCGTTGGTGTTGGGAGAAGCCTATGAAGATATCGGGGTCTTAGGGATGAGCTTGCTTTTGGGTATTTCTTGATCTTGCTGTTTATATTTTCAAGCGGGGTTCAGCCAGTGAAATGGATTCAGAGAAAGGGAAGCTTTTCATTGGCGGGGATATTCAGAGAGATTCAGATCTAAGAACCAGGAGGCTAAGATCTGTAACTGTTGTTTGGTGTTGGTAAAAGTGTTTTACTAGTTGAAATTTATGAGTTGATCTGCGTGGATCTGGATCTAGCGCTGTTTCCGATGTTATGCAGACCAAATCCGTTCTACAGTCCCTTGGAGATCGGCCGAATCACGAGGCTGTGGACGAAGCCCGTCGACGCGTTGCAGAGATCGAGCGCAATCTTTCTAGCCGATTGGAAGAAATTGCCATGGAGGAGCCCCTAGAAGGCTACGATCAGGGGGCATGGCTGTCATTGCAGGCGTAGAAGGAGAAAGACGCCCGGAAGACAACCGAAGACACTCCCGCCCATGGTCTCGCATGCTCTCGCAGGCTTCCAGAAGACGATGAGGTTTTGACGGATTGTCATTACTTGAAAATGCACACATTTTGCCATTTTCTCTTCTTAAATTCCAGAAGAAAATCTGGGGACTCAAATTTCTGCAACACCCTTACATTCATGCGCAGTTGGAAGTTTTCCAACAGAGATATTTACTCCGTCGCCTATTCCCTACAAACAGTGGTGTATTCCAATGACTAGACCATTTGGCATAAAAGTGGGGAGGGTGTTAGGTGGTGGCTTAGTACCTGATCTACAGGTTTTGAATGAATACCGACAAGTGCAAAGATTTTCTGCTATCAACAGTGTGTACAATGGCATTTCTGGCATTCATGCAACTGCGGCGATTTCAACTTCAAGGGAACGACATGTAAGTCAGTTGCTCCTGTTTATGAGATGCACGTTGCGTACGAGGATTTGTTGCAGGAGGCCGAAGAGAGGCTGATGAATATATATCGAGAGGCCGAGAACGGGAAAGAGACACATACAGTATTTCCATTAAATTGCTTATATGATTTGAGTACTTGGAGACGCAAGGTTAAGTTTTCGAATTCATCCTTCTTGTGAGAATTCGCTACGCCTTTTATAAGTACGCAGACCTGTTTCACAATTCAAATCTATGAATTTTACAAGAAAATTAGAGGCGTCTAATTTCAACGAACCTAGATACACTTAGCGCTGGACAAGAATGGCGCCCACTGTGGCTGAGGTTGGAATGTGTCGACTTCTCACAAGTTACTGTTTCTGTCTAGCATGAATCTTGAACGGCTTTTATTTTCCCATGGCAAAAGAGAATACTGCACTGAAAAAAATCGGGGATCGTTCCACCAGTGATGTAATTGTGAGATTGAGGACAAGCAATGGCAGAGACGACTGGTTTTACTGCAATTCAGAAATTTTAGTAAAACAAAGCAAATATTTTGCGGAGCATCTTTCAGATGACTGGCCCATATGCCAATTTCTGGATTCTTGGAATTGTATAGAAGTTCACTGCTGTGAATCTGACTATGATCATCATGTGAACATTTTGAGGTTTTTTTTTTATGTGGAGAGCAATCTGGTTACAGATTTGTGGCAGAATGTAAAAATGTTCCTCTGCAAATATGTCGTCGTTGGCCGATATGAGTTGCTGGCACATTCAAATTGTTTTTCTTCAGTCAGCAATAATGTCTTTCAACTCTAATCCAGTGCAACTTCGAGTACCTGTTCTAGTTCCTGTTAGAGTTTATGGTGAAGTAACTAGTATGTACAGAAGAGAAATGGGACTTCGGCGGATTTTTGTGCAGAAGGACTGTGTTTCAGGCTGGTTAGCATGATGATGGATGAGCCATAACAGTTGGGTTGACGGACTTTGTTTCAGGCTGGTTAGCATGATGATGGATGAGCCATAACAGTTGGGTTCGAGTTTCTTTGGTAATATTCTGCCACGGTAAAATATGGTATTTATAAATGTTTTGGAATTATAAGCATTGAGAATAGCTAACTCAATGGAGTGGTTTTGTTAGAATTAGCTACTCTAACAAATCATGCAGGTAAATCCAAGACAATTAAATTAGAAGATGATGCAAATGTACTATGTGGTGGGTAATAAGGTTGAATTGCACCAAATATTAATTTTGTGCAACTGTGACACTAAAGGAACAACGACAACTTTTATGGTGGACAGCAAAGTAGATTTGTTTGAGTTAGTGTAGATTTGTTTGAGTTAGTGTGGTTTGTGGAATAGACTCCCTAGTATGTTGTAATAGTCATTGTATGTACTCAGAAACTCCAATGTTGAAATGTAAGCCTTGCTAAGGCATTTGAAAGTTCGCGGTGATCTCAAAACCACTTTGTAATGGTTTGTGGTCAGCCTGAAACCATCTTTTGTCACTGTAATGTGATGGTTGGTGGTGAGCCAGAAACCATCTATAGAGCCTTAGTGGCTACAGGAGTTGCCAGATGGTGGCAAATTGAGATCCTTGATCAGCTTGGTGGTAGCAGATCGGATCTGCCCGGTGGTGGCGAATTGAGATCCTTGATCAGCTCGGTGGTAGCAGATCGGATCTACCCGGTGGTGGCGAATTGAGGTTCCGTGATCGGACTTGCCCGATGGTGGCGAATCAGAGTTCTGTGATCTGCTCGGTGAAAGCAGATGAAGTCGGCGGATTTGCCCGGTGGTGGTAAATCGGACATGCCCGGTGGTGGCAGATTGCCTTTGTGGCTGTGTGTATACAGGAGCTTTGTGCTCGTAGGAGCAGGTGGACTGCAGTAACACCTGGCTCGGACTTAGAGGATTCTTTCTGAGTAGAAGGGGATTGGTGTGTTTTTCGCGCTGACAGCAGTACCAGGAAGGCCAACTGGCGTGTCTGTTAGGCCATTAATCGCGCCAATGGCGCGGGTTTATCATTCAGGATCATGCCAATTCACCTTCAAGTGGATCTGCAGGAGAGGAAGATCGGATCAATTTGGCTGTATTGGAAACGCCAAATTTGCAGATTGTGGATCTGTCCGAGGGCGGCAGATTGTGTTTTTGGAGGTTTTGTACATGCAATTCGCCTGATGGTGGTGGATTTGACTATCATGACAAGTAGTCATTAAGGGGGGGAGTTGGAAATATTAATTTCCTACTTGTCTAAGTTATAATTCCCAATTTGAGGAGTTGTTCCTACATTATAGGGATTAATTTTCGCTATTTAGTGTGTGGTTGAGAAATCTCTCAACCACACTATGTACGTCAAGATAAATTCCTATCCTATCTTGAGACTATTGATTGTATAAATATCTTGTAATTTCCTCATTCATTAATTAATAGAAAATATATTGGTTGAGCTGTTTTTATCTGTTACATGTTCCCAATATTCTCATTATATGTATATAGATTTTGATATTTATTGATAATTTTTTAATTTCCACAGAAAACAAAAATGATAAATGTTGATGCTATGGTTAAAAGGACCAAAATCACGCCAAAGGACTTGAAAGCACGTGGGTTCAAGTCACGCAAACAATACATAGAGCATATATGCTCAACTTAGCATTGCTCTCACTAAACCCACTAAGTTTGCTACTTTGAAGGCTAAACATTCCAGCAAGTTGTGATTGGAGGAAGTTACAAGCTCGAATCTTAGAAATAAATGTTAAATTTCTGCAAATATACTCGGGAGAACAACATTGTTATTGAATTTACATTGTATTTACTTGATATAGCAAGATCAACCTTGCAATTGGTGAAAGAAATATCATCGCTGTCAAATCTTTGAAATCAACGTTGAATATTTGGAAATATATTCTCTCAT
>APFE030586317.1:44719-57062 GCA_000404065.3 Pinus taeda
CTTTAACATTTACATTTCCTGTACTGTACCTAGAGATCATCTTGGAAATTTTCAGTAATATGTCAAGCGGTTTACTGGTTTTTCTGTGTATGTCGCTATACTTTCTTGTGTCTCTGTCAGTAATATGTCAAGCGGTTTACTGGTTTTTCTGTGTATGTCGCCACTTTTCTGGCATTAAGGTGTTATCTTTATAGCGCTTTACTGCTTTTTCTGTATTATCTGTCGCCACTTTTCTGGCATCAAGGTGTTATCTTGATAACCCTAAATCAACAATGATCAGAAAATGCCAGGGGCGAAATTTCCAATTGCAGAAAGTGCCATGGAACTGAAGCGGCGCTACAGAGCCGACTCGATTTTTTATTTATTTGGGGTAGAATTCCTAGATTAGGCCGGTGTTGTTACTTGTGGATTGGTGGAATTTGAAGAGTAAAATGTGTGTAATTGGGCATTTTGAATGTTAACATTTGCAGTAGCTCGTAATAAAATAGATATTTCATCAGTAAAATGTTAGTCGGAGGAAAACACATATTTATGCAAAATGTCAAGAGGAGGAAAACAGGTATTTTATCAGCAAAATGTTGCTGGGAAAATGTTAGTCGCAGTGCGTTGTGCCAATAGTATATATTTATCTGAATCTGATCATACAATTATAGTTTTTTTTTATCTGAATTTGATCATGCAATTATAATTTTATAAATTTTTGATAAGATTAGAAAGTTTAGTTATTTAAATTCACATTTGCATTTGATAGGAAGTTGCTGAGCATTCAACCTATTAAATGGTAAATATTTAAATGAAAAATAGGAAGTTGTCGAGCATTCAACTTATTAAATAGTAAATATCTATTAAATGGTAAATATTTATATGAAAAATATGAAGTTGCCGAGCATTCAACTTATTAAATAGTAAATATTTATCAAAACTTGATGAGAAATAGTAAACATTAGAGTAATATTTTTTGTGATGTCATTATGTCATTTAAATTTAATGATATAATTTTTGGTAAGATTGTAAATGGTAAATATTTATATGAAAAATAGGAAGGTGTCAGCATTATTAGAGTAATCTTTTTCTGTTATGTCATTTCAATTTATTTTTGGTAAGATTGTAAATGGTAAATATTTATATGTAAAATAGGAAGTTGTTGAGCATTCAACTTATTAAATAGTAAATATTTATCAAAAATTGATTGGGAAATAGTATATATTAGAGTAATATGTTTTTTTTATTTAATTTAAATTTAATGATATAATTTTTGGTAAGATTGGAAAAAAAATTTAGTTGTTTAAAATATATTTTGAATGCATAAATCAAGAATTTTAGGTTTTCAAAATTTGTAAATTTGTTTTTATAAATAAGTCAATTTTGTATTAATTTCTTTTGAAGTAAGATTGTGATTTTTTTAGTTTAAAATATATTTTGAATACATAAATCAAGAATTTTAGGTTTTCAAAATTTGCTCTTGACACATAAATCAATTTTGTATTTTTTTTACTGTCATCTAGATTTAGTGTAATTTTTTTGGTAAAATTGTAAATTTTATTTGTTTAAAATGTGTTTTTACATACATAAATCAAGAATTTTAGTTTTTCAAAATGTGCTCTTGAATACATAAATCAATTTTGTTTTTGGGTTTTTGCAGGTGATACAATCAGTTTTTCAAAATGTGCTCTTGAATACATAAATCAATTTTGTTTTTTGGTTTTTTCTGGTGATACAATCAATTTTGTTTTTTCATTTTTATACAATTTTTAGTAAAATTGTGAATTTAGTGATACAATCAATTTTGTGTTTTCATTTCTACACAAGCTTTAGTAAAATTGTGAATTTTAAATGTTTAAAATATGCTTTTGAATTAAATAAAAAATTGTAAGTTTTCAAAATGGAGTCTTGAATTACCTAAACCAATTGTGTTTTTAAAACAAATTGATGCATTTAAATTCTGCAAATTATACAAATAAAACTTATAGTTTGGACAAATACTTATCTGTTTTGGGTCCATTCTGAGGCAATATTGATTGAAAAAAAAAAAAACAATCCCATAGGTGGGCAGATTGTGCAAATAAAACTTATCATTCCAATAAATTCTTACAAACTTATGGAAAAAATACCACATGTAAGAGGTAAATTTCGTCGTAAACATTTGCAACAACCCATTGGAAAACACAATGATTCCTCAAAAACGTTGCAAAAAACCCTGGAAAACACAATGATTCCTCAAAAACGTTGGGAAATAGAAGGGATTCATCAAAAGCGTTGGTTACATTGTCAACCCTTCAGTTTTAGGAATCAAATAATTTTCAAATTCCAACACTGATTATGTCTGTATTGGGTTCTTGGTATGATGATCTCTATATTGGGTTCTTGGTATGATGATCTCTGAACCTCTTCTAGTGTACGAAGATATTCTCATTCCAACACTGTATTATGTTCTTGGTAGGACTCTTTTGATGTACGGAGAAACTAAAAATGACAAAACTAGCAATTGTCCCAAAAGGTACAAAGAGAGGCCGATAGGATTATTAAATTGGAATTGCTGAACTTTTCTAGAAGAGTTAATTGGTTTGTGGAAAACCTTGTTTTCTTGGACTAGATCATTGTGCAATTACTTTTCTTTAGATGTTTTGTTTATATCTATATTACAAGGAACACATTGAATGTCTTATTTCATTTTAGGGTAAGTTAATTACCCAAAATCAAGAAACCTCTATAGATGGCCAAGAATATATGAAGAATAATCTCATTCATATGCAATACCAAATCCATCTTTTCTTTTCTCTCAGTAAAATTTCAAAAGCATGAACTATGTGGTGTCTCATACCGAGGCACATTTTCCATTTGATTCTAAAAAAATCACGTGCCTAATCTTCCTAACAATATTTTTCACATCTTTATATGCTTTCCTTTCCAGCGAAACCAGTGTCTAGAAGAAGAATACCTACAACAATATCTAAGCCAATCATCCTTTTAGTGGTTGACGAAGCCTTTCTAACATTGCCTATTCACTCAAGTTCCAATTCCTATCTACATATATTTTCACCTCGCCATTATTATAAACCACATGTTCCATTATGGGTAACACTAATTATTTCTAGTCATACACTAGTTTGGTCATCTTTGGTTATTATAAGTCTTTTCATGGCTCTAAGGTTGCATCAAGGTAGTTGTTGGGGTGATGCGACAATAGCATCCACTTCTTGATGTTGGTGTTTATTTGGCTAGAACTCTGTCACTTACTATTTCGAATCTATTCCACCTAAAGTGAGGAACAATATTCTTCAACTGGGAACAAGGGAATTTGGTGGCAGCCCATATTTCCTTGATATTGAAATCATTGGAAACATCTTCAGGTGGACTCCCGAGCCTGGTAAGTTTCGCAAACGAAGACTTCACTTTCTCTATTCAGTGGCTTTGCACCGTCAACTCGAAACCAAGGCAACTCTAATGCTCATTTTCAAGTCATAATATTAGACTAATAGTCTATTATGTGACTTGGTCACTCACTTTTGTATTTGCTATGTTTAGTTCTCTTATGTTCTATGGCGATCCATATGTCTTAGAATTCTATATATGAACATTGTTTGGTTAGAATTCCCACCAAGCATCAATGCAAGTAATTGTTAATGGCTACATAATTAAACAATTTCCATATATATTTTTTGATGTCATTTTTGGCTAAACCTCAATGGAGGAGTAATGGTTGCTAAATCCAATTGTTAAGGGGACTCACAGAGTTTTTGGAAAAACATTTTCTTTTAACGTCTTTATTTAACATTTTAACTCATAACAAAATATACTTCTTTAAAACACTTCTATTAAATTTTGTAAATACAAAACTAAAATTGTAAAATAAATAAATATCCATTTATTTATTTATTTTAATGATGTGAGTAACCGCCATCATTATTAAAAAAAATAAAAAACAAAAATTATATAGAACTTTACGCTTATGATAAACGAAAATAGTTATAATAATTCACTAGTAAAATTCAGCGTAATGGATTAAATCATCCTCGACTTATATAGAAAGGGAATGAAACACATATTAGAATACCACGAAATTAAATTAAAGTCATTTTATTGTTTAGAAACCACACATTTTAGATATAAAGACACGATCAAATAGCGCTCAATTTCAATTTTTTTTCCCTTCTGAATTTAAATAACTTCCAATTTATACAAAGAATTTTTGTATAAATTCAACTAAAATTCAACTAAAACATTTATAAACTCAGCTCAAACATCATGCATCATACGAGTGATAAACATGTGTGAGATGGTTCACTATCATGCAACTATTTACCGATACGGTTCCCCTTCAAACCTTCTAGGAAGCTCTCAATGTTTATATCCGAAGATCCTCCTCTTCGCACTGCAGTCCACGCACTATCTCTTAGAGCCTCGACATTTTTCTTTACCTCCGTCCCTTCGTCACTGAACAATTTTCTGATAGTTCTGGATATCTGTTTCTTTAGTATCAATCCTTTCCCATTGCTCAATTTGTATCCAATTTTCCATTCATCGACCATGAGCTTGCTGTTGGTGAATTAATCCACCCAAAATGGAAGCCCTACAATGGGAACTCCACTAGCTATGCTTTCAAGCATTGAGTTCCATCCGCAATGAGTAACGAATCCCGCAACGGATGGATGGAATAACACTTGCAGCTAATTGCACCATGGAACAACGAGCCCCTGCCCTTTTATCTCACCCAGAAAACCATGGGGTAAGCTGTCTGAAACTGTTGAAGAGACTATGTCCGGAGGAAGGGCCCAGAGGAACAGCTGCCCGCTACCCTTCAAACCCATCTCTATTTCCTCTAGCTGACCTTTAGTCACATGAACCATACTCCCAAAGGAAATGTATAGAATCGAACGATTAGGCTTTGCATCCAGCCACTTGGAACAGTCACATTCTGTCCAAATGCTCGTTCCAACTCTCATGTCCTTGGAATGTTCACCATTCAAAAAACCAGAGGGAAGCAATGGACCAACATGTAGTACCAGAGGGTTCAAATTCACTTCCTTTCTTTCAAGATTGCCAAAAGAAATGCCAAGAACAAACTGTGCCCAGAACAAACCACAACAGCGAGCAGAACCCATTAGACAATTTCAGGGTATCCAACAAAGAGCGAACCCAATTAGAATTATGGGTATCCATACCAGTTTAAGGAAGAAACTATTGGTAAGAATCAATATATTGAGTTAGAACCAACCCAAGAGCCGAACAGCCAAAACTTTTGGTGAAATCCTGAGCCTTCTAACTGCCAGAACCCGCGTGTAGGTGAAACAATACCCTTGCAGTCTAAAAACATGAATTCAATTACCATATGTAGAAAGAAATAGAGAAAAAAAAAATATTTAACAACTCTTATCTAGGGAACAAAAACACCTGTTCACGGTAATTTGAAGGAAAATAAGCACCTGTCAGGTAATGGCCTGCAAATTGAGCCGAGATTTCAATCGTAGGAGAAGATGGAAGCTGACATAGGTTGAGGGGCCAGTGTAGAACCCCTAGAACAACAACAAAATTATGTTAATTCAGATGGGTCTCGGCGGAATATAGTGAGCTCAACATAAATGCAAAACTGCACCCAGAGCAAACCACACCAGCGAGCAGAACACATTATAGCATTTTAGGGTATCAAGCAAAGAGTGAACCCAATTAGAAGTATGGGTATCCATACCAGTTTAAGGAAGAAAGTATGGGCAAGAATCAAGCTAGGGAAGAAGAACTGTGTTTGCCAAAACCCAAGGAAGAAGAAGAACAACAACAACTGGCAGACCAAAGAAATGGAAAAAGCAGTAAAAATATATTCAAGAGTAACATAAAAAAATGGGGAAAAGCAATGAAAATATCTTGCCATGCTGGAAAAAGCAGTCACACTTCAAATCAACGGTGGAAAGTGTCTCACTTGATCGAATGGAGCTGGGTGAAAGTGTTGACGAAGAATTTGATGCATAGGAAGGCCTATCGGCCTAAATATGTGGGGATGCACGTGAATGGCATCTCAGATCTAGGATACGTACAAAGGCAGTGGTGGCCATTATTGCAGAAGTTATATTTAGTGGATATAAGTTGGTGTGTAAGCCATTATTGCAGAAGTTATATATAAGTGGGTGTGTAAGCCATTATTGCAGAAGTTATAATTAGGGGATATAAGTTGTTGCGTCGCTGGAAAAATCCAAATCGTGGTGTAAATATAAGTTGGTGTGTATATATAAGTTGACACTAGAGAGAAATTTTATTTTACTAAATTAATAAGAAAATAAGTTATATAAATCTAAATTAATTGATGCATTTTATTAAATTAATAAGAAAATAAGTTATATAAATCTATTTTTTAATAAATTAATTGATGTAGGTGGAAACGATGGCTTCATTAACCCCAACAATCACCCCGCCATTCACCTTTTTATTATAACCCGACTTTTTCCTTTTAAACCAGAATGCCTTTGGAAGAAGGCCAAAAGAATGAATTTTAACTTTTAAATTTAGAGCGCTTGTTGTAGATCATGATTTAAACGGACCGACGGTCCAGATTAAATCGCATGTCCCCAAACACTATTCTCTGAAGTCCAATCACTGATCAAATCCTCTCGATCTCCACCGTTGATCTCTTTCCATCAAATTAACAGTTGATTCCTTTTCCCGATAAGTCAACTTGCACGACCCTTTATAATCGTCGATTTGGATCCGTTTGATCCGACGGCTGTCAGAGATATCGGGTGAGACACATGCATAGAGAATAACCACCCGATAAAGAGGTTTTCTCTCTCCACTTTTGTGCTACATGTCGAATGGTGAATGGGATCGGGCGACTACCCTTCAATACAGCTTACGGCTTTTGATTCACCCGAAATACCACTTACTGTTGCGAGACCACTTCTGCGATCTAATGGCCATGATTGTTCGCGATCCAACGGCCACGATTGAATCGCATAATTACAAGCCGCAAGTCCACTTGGCTAGGCTCCTTCAGCTTCAGAGTTGCAATGCGATTGAGTTTCATGGACCCGATAAAGTTAAAATCCTCTGTTTATAATATTTCAAGTTCGGATCTCGGTTCTGATCTATGTTTTGTGCCAATTCTTAGTGTAAATTGGAATTTCACTTGCGGGACCGAAACCATGTAAACACACTTCGCCGATCCGATATCGGTGATCCAACGACTGAGATTAATGCAAGCATCAAACAATGATATTTATATAAAAGCCCCCAGCTTCTATCAATCCTATGATTTAGGCGTGAAACATAGAAAAACAAAGGAATAATCACTCTGCCCGAATACAAAGAATCTGAAAGCATAACAAGGGTTTTCGCAGGCTTGATAATTAATCATACGCACAACATCATTTATTCACAATAAAACAGTTACAGAGTCTCGACCTTGGCCCGATTACACAAATAAAAGACCTATGTTTCAAAACACAATCCACACACTATTTTCGCTCTCACTCCACTCAATCCTTCCTCTCATTAAATTTTTTCCCTTCCTTTTATCAATCAAATATCACTCTATTATGTGTCTAACAACTCAATCCCTATTTTTAATCAATTTAACAACAAATCTCTAATTCTTAGCTTTACTACACTCCTATGCTAACAATTCATCTTTGAACCTAAAATAATACAATTTCTAACTATTACAATAATGAAATACAACTCATTTCTTGAGAGACCCAACCTTCTCAGTGAAATTGGCTTTTGACCAATCATGTCAATGAAATTCAACTTGTTTAGCCACAACATGTGAACAAACTCTCACATTGCTGGCTAAGTTCGGATACTCCTGCATCAGACTCTCGGGGAAGAAAAGAATGTCCTTCAAACTTTCAGGACTTACTCCATACTTCTGCAATTCCGTCGTTGTCAACCAGCTAGCATCCTCCACTCGCGGTCCTTTACATTTGACTACATATTGGAAATAAGTTTGTCCTCTGGTTTTTTTGGATACTCTTTTCTCCAAAACAAATTCCACTTCTTTCTTAGTTGTCTTTGGCATTTGTTCTTCTCAGTTCACAGTTTGAACTTCATCTTCTGTAGTCTCCTCCTGTAGCTTTGTCTCTGTCTCCTTGTATTGATACAAATCTGCAACATTGAATATAGGTGATATCCCAATCCCTTCTGGCAATTCCATTTCATAAGCATTACTTGAAAACTTTCTTTTAATTCTACATGGTCCTATTTTTTTCATTTTCAGTTTATTGTAAGTTGTAGCAAGAAATCTTTCTTTTCTCAAATACACCATCACTAAATCTCCCACTTGGAATTCTCTCTCTCTCTCCCCTTTTCATATCTACCCTCTGTTTGTATTTGTTGCTTCTTCCCTGCAATCTGCCTTTGACATCTTCTTGTAGTCTCTGCATCTGCTCTGCAAACTCTTCACCTTTTGCACTTCTTGTCTCCTATTTACCCAAATTTTGAGCTCATACACACCTTTTGGATTCATTCCAAAAACAATCTGAAATGAGCTCATTCTAGTACTTCGGTTTGGAGTATCATTGTGAGCAAATTTAGTCTGAGCTAGTGCTAAATCCCATAGCTTAGGATTTTGATACACTAAACTTCTCAATATGTTTCCCAAGCTCTTGTTTACTACATCGGTCTATCCATCTATTTGAGGATGGTATGCTGAAATAAAACTGAGGTTAGCTCCCAGTTTCTTCCAAAGAGTTCTTCAGAAATTCCCTACAAACTTTGTATCTCTATCAAACACAATACTTACAAGCAATCCATGTAATCTTACAATTTCAGAAAAAAAATAGATTAGCTATGTGTTGCATCACTAGTCTTCTTACAAGCAATGAAATGTGCCATCTTGGAAAATCTATCTACTACAACATAAATGGAATCATTACCTCTCTGGGATTTTGGTAATCCCAAAACAAAATCCATGCATCTCACGGTCGGTCTGGTATTGGCAATGGCTAATACAATCCTGTATTCTGGCTCCTTCCTTTAACATGCTAACATATCCTGCACTTCTCAACAAATTTCTTCACATCAATCTCCTTTTGTGGCCAATAATAAAAAGCATTCACCTGAGCAAAGGTTTTATCTTGTCCAAAGTGACCAAATAATCCTCCACTATGTTTCTCCTTTATTATGTTTTGCCTCATAGAACATTTGGGAATACACAACTTGTTGCTTTTAAACAATAAGCCTCCTTGAATGAGATAGTCCAACCACTGAATTCTGTTATGAACTATTGGATTCTGAAATGTTGCATAGATATCTTTGAAATCTGCATTATCTTTGTACATTTCAATCATTTCCTCAAATCCTACAACACCCACTTTGAATTCTTGCACAATAAAACTTACCCTGCGCAATGCATCAACAACTTTAAAGGAAGGCCCCAGGGGGAACAACGAAAGCGCAAAAGGTAAAACGGGGGGGAAAAACACTTAGGTCGACAGGGCAGGGATCCAACATCTACTAATCTTCCAGCCGTCATCTCTGTTGAGATTGTTAGGCCTTCTTTCAATTTCAATAGCTTCCCTGAAATTACGATGATGGAACTGAGCAACTTTGGCAACAACCTTGGCCTCCTCTATACAAACCTGATGCTTGGTCTTATCTACATGCTCTGCTAAAGCTGAAGACTTAGTTCTCCCATGTCTTAGGTCAGCTGCATGTTCGCTGATCCTATGATTTTCCGTATATGCCCTGTTTCCGTATATGCGCACATCATCCATATATGCACAATTTCTGTATATGCGCAATTTATGTATATGGAATTTACGCATATACGATGCAGAATGTCTTCCGTATATGCCCAGTTTCCGTATATGCGTACATCTTCCATAAATGCACAGTTTCTGTATATGCACAATTTCTGTATATGGAATTTGTACAGATCTTCGTTTATGCTTGTGCATCGTATATGTGCAAATTCCATATACATAAATTGCGCATATACAGAAGCTGTGCATATACAGAAGATTTGCGCATATACGGAAACTGGGCATATACGGAAGATGTGCGCATATACGGAAACTGGGCATATACGGAAGACATGTACATGTCTTCCGTATATCCCTAACTTTCATGTATGTGCGTACCTTCCGTATATGCACGTCGTTCGTGTATCTGCATCGCAGATGCGCAAATTCCATATACAGAAATTGGCCATATACGGAAATTGTGCATATACAGAAGACGCGCATATCTTTCGTATATGCGCAGTTTCCGTATATGCGCAATTTCTGTGTATTGAATTTGCGCATATATGATGCAGATACACGAACGACGTACATAATCGAGAGGTATGCACATACAAGAAAGTTAGGGATATACGAAAGACATGCGCATGTCTTCCATATATGCCCAGTTTCCGTATATGCGCACATCTCCCGTATATGCCCAGTTTCCGTATATGCGCAATTTCTGTATATGGAATTTGTACACATCTTCGTTTATGTTACAAAAACTGCGCATATACGGAAACTGTGCATATACGGAAGATGTGCGCATATACATAAATTGGGCATATACGGAAGATATGCGCGTCTTCCGTATATGCACAGTTTCCGTATATGCGTAATTTTTATATATGGAATTTGCCCAGTTGCGATGCAGATACATAAACGACGTGCATATACGGAATATATGCACATACAGGAAAGTTAGGGATATACGGAAGACATGCACATATCTTCCGTATATGCCCAGTTTCCGTATATGCGCACATCTTCCGTATATGCACAGTTTCTGTATATGCGCAGTTTCTGTAACATAAACGAAGATACATGAACGACGTGCATATAAGGAAGATATGCACATACAAGAAAGTTAGGGATATACGGAAGACACGTGCATATCTTTCGTATATGCCCAGTTTCCGTATATGCGCACATCTTCCGTATATGCATAGTTTCTGTATATGCGCAGTTTCTGTAACATAAAGAAATATACATGAACAACGTGCATATACGGATGATATGCACATACAGGAAAGTTTATGTATCTGTATCGTATACGTGCAAATTCAATATACAGAAATTGTGCATATACGGAAACTGGGCATATACGGAAGATTTGTGCATATCTTCCGTATATGCCCAGTTTTCGTATATGCGCACATCTTCTGTATATGCACAGTTTCCTTATATGCGCAATTTATGTATATGGAATTTGCGCATATACGATGTAGAAGCATAAACGAAAATGTGTACAAATTCCATATACAAAAATTGCACATATACGGAAACGGTGCATATACGGAAGACACGCACACATCTTTTGTATATGCCCAGTTTCCGTATATACGCACATCTTCCATATATGCACAGTTTTCGTATATGCGCAATTTATGTATATGAAATTTGCGCATATACGATGCGCATGTCTTCTGTATATGCCCAGTTTCTGTATATGCGCACATCTTCCGTATATGCACAGTTTGCGTATATGCGCAGTTTCTGTAACATAAACGAACATACATGAACGACGTGCATATACGGAAGATATGCAAATACAGGAAAGTTATGGATATATGGAAGACACGCGCATATCTTCCGTATATGCCCAGTTTCCATATATGCGCATATCTTCCGTATATGCGCAGTTTCTGTAACATAAATGAATATACATGAACGACGTGCATATACAGATGATATGCATATACAGGAAATTTCATGTATCTGCATCGTATACGCGCAAATTCAATATACAGAAATTGCGCATATACGGAAACTGGGCATATACAGAAGACATGCGCATATCTTCCGTATATGCACAGTTTCCGTATATGCGCACATCTTCCGTATATGCCTAGTTTCCGTATATGCGCACATCTTCCGTATATGCGCAATTTATGTATATGGAATTTGCGCATATACGATGCAAAAGCATAAACGAAGATGTGTACAAATTCAATATCTTGAAATTGCGCATATACGGAAACGATGCATATACGGAAGACGTGCACATTTTCCGTATATGCCCAGTTTCTGTATATGCGCAAATTCCATATACATAAATTGCGCATATATGGAAACTGTGCATATACGGAAGATGTGCGCATCTACGGAAACTGAGCATATACGGAAGATGTGCGCATATACGAAAACTTGGCATATACGGAAGATATGCGCGTCTTCCGTATATGCACCGTTTCTGTATATGCACAATTTCAAGATATGGAATTTGTACACATCTTCGTTTATGCTTCTGCATCGTATATGCGCAAATTCCATATACATAAATTGCGCATATATGGAAACTGCGCATATACGGAAGATGTGCGCATATACAGAAACTAGGCATATACGGAAGATGTGCGCATATACGGAAACTGGGCATATACGGAAGATATGCACAAATCTTCCATATATGC